>RPOG01002342.1:0-97672 GCA_008086565.1 Thalassoma bifasciatum
AGATCCTGCAGAGTCCTGGACCAGGTCTCTCTGGGATCAGGACCGAGCCGCTCTGAGCTGCTGCTGCTTTCATTCATCCTCGTCTGTCTCTGGAAACGTTAAGAGGAGACAGGAGAGGCCGCAGCAGACGGATCTGTCAGAAAGTGTTAAAGCTGCACTGACAGAGTCAAGTTCTCATCACGGTCTCATCTCAGAGGGAACACAGACTGGAACTGTCTCACAGTAAAAACTCAGATTTAAAGTTAAATTTCTTATGCAATTTATATAAAAGCATAACATTGAAGTCTAGGCAGCTGCTCTGTCCTTTCGAAATAAAATATCGCATACTCACAGCCTCATGCTATTTGCTATTTTTTTCTTTTTACATTACAACTTCATCCTCTGTGTTGAAAAACTTTAAGCTAGAAAAATTAGTTTTTTTCTCTCTGGTTATTCTGTAAATGTTCCAATATACTTGTGACATTTTTTTCATTAAGGACTAAATCCATAATAATAAGTCATAATTTTCATGGATGACTTTTTGTCTTGAAAGTTTTGATATTATTCACAAAACTCAACAACTTAATGCTTGAAACAACGCCTGTTTTTATTTCTGAAGACACTGATATTTTATTCTCCAAAAACAAACTTTACTCTTGCATTGTTTTGAGTTAAATCTTGAAATATTGCAAGTTTATTCTTAAAATAGTATGAGTTTAATCTAGAAACATTACAAGTTAAATCTTGAAACATTAAGACTTTAATCTTGAAATATAAGAACTTTAATCTTGAAGCATAAGTCTGGGCAGCTTGAAACATTATGTGTTTATACTTAATATATTATTGAATTTATCTTGAAATATTATGAATTTCATCTTGAAACCACAGGAGTTTATTCTTGATTAATATTATGAGTTTAATCTTGAAACATTATGAGTTTAATCTTGAAATATTATGAGTTTCTTCTTGAAACATTATGAGTTCATTCCTAAAATATTATGGATTTAATATTGAAATATTATGAGTTCATTCTTGATACAACAAGACTTTAATCTCGAAACATTAAAAGTACAATTTTTTTAGACATCATTAGGTAATTCTTGCTTCAAAACAACTTTATTTTGAAACTTTCTGACTTTAATCTTAACAACTTTATTTTATACCATTGTGTTTTTATTTACTACAATCTTGCAGCATTACTAGGACTTTTGTCTTGCAGAATACAACGTTATTCTTGAAACATAACAACCTTATGACTCTAGAACTCATGAATATTTTGTTCTGGATACTAATCATCCTCTTCAAAAATATCCACTTTATTCTCGATGCCCTCTGACTTTTAACTTGACTTTTGAAATAACATTTTCCCTCGTAACTTTACGACTTTTATATCATAATGAGATTTTTTATCATAACAAAACCTCTTCATTCCTGGTTCTTCAAACAACGTTGTTCTGGTAAAATTGCAAATATTTCCTGATTACACCACAACTTAATTTTTCTCATTTGCACTTTTTTCTCATCACACTGGGGCTTTATGCTTAAAAACATCATGATTTAATTCTCTGATGCATTTCTTGTTTTTACCGTGACTCTTATCTTTGGGATCATTTGTTGTGAGTTGAATTAGATACGTTTCCTCGAGAAAAGAAGTGAAACAGATGATTTTATGAGGCGTAAAATCATCTGGTGCAGGTGCAGTAGTTGCTTCATGATGTGACTTTTTGATGGACGGATTCATTTGGTTTTTGTGGCCTTTGGCAGCTAAAAAACAGTGAATGGCATCCACTCTGATCCAACTTGAATAAAGCTTTGGAAGTTTAATACGCAAAGTTCAAACAGATATCACATCATCTCTCACCTTTAAAACAAATCAAAGAACTTCCTGCTCGTTTTTCACTCGGAGACAGTGAAAATATTTCCGTCCACACGTCAAATCAGAGGATCCCACAGAGGGTGGACATTAGTGCTGCTTTATAAAACATTTGGAGCGTGGTTTTACTGGCTGTGTGTGATCTCACCTGTCTGCTTCTCTACATCAGTGTAAGAAAAACGCTCAGAGTCTGGAGCTACTTACCCGGGTTAGACTGGCTCATGGGTGAAGTCCGCTCGGGTGGAGCCGGCTGAACCCTGTTAAAAGCTGTTTGTAGCAATGAGAAACAGGCAGACAGAAGACAAGAGGAAGAGAGAGAGAGAGAGAGAGAGAGAAAGAGAGGGCAAAGAAGAGCTTCAGCATCCACAAATGCAGCCCAGCTGTTTGTCTTTGAGAGGTTGAAGGCATTTTTCTGCACAGCGTGATATCGAACACAAAAGGATGAACGCAGGGTGAGTTTACAGGCTCTGACCGAGCGTCTTTGGCCTCTTTTCATCTCCGAGAGTGAAAACATGAATAAGAGGATGTGCCTGATGACAGAGAACAGCGGTTATCATGAGAGGAATGTTAGCTGCTGGGATTAGCCGTGACCTCAGGGTGACGATCACACGAGTTTATGGGCGACGGTTCCACTTACGTCTCCTGGAATCTGGTCCCGACTGAGACATGTGTCCACCTGCTGCCCTGACCCCCCCTCCCTGTCCAGCCCATCATGTTTACATGTGTGTACCTGTGCTCTAGCGTGTGTGTGTGTGTGTGTGTGTGTTGGTGAAGAGGCTGACCTGGACCGACTGGAGAGGAAGGTTGTCTCCTGGCAGCTGAACCTGCTTCTGGTCTGCGTAAACCTGAGACCAACATACAGGGACAGACGACGAAAAGTCTTTAAAAAAGTAGTTTGAAACAGATCTTTATTTTGATATTTGCAGCAAAAAACACTTAAAAGGCTTTTAGTATTTTAAAGGCCAATTAAAGTCAAAACAACTCTGTCTCACTTTACATATGAAGCTACCAGCTCGTGATTAAAAGCCGTTAAGGAATGTGGCAATTTTATATGAGAAACACTTTTCTACGTGACTTTTTCTTGAAACATTAAAACTTCACTCTTGATGAACAACTTTTGAGAGTATATTTACACAAGAAACATTCATCTTTTTCGGGATACGTCATTCTTGAAACATTATGACTTTACTCACAATAAATAAAGACTTCACTCCCCAAACATAACAACTTAATTCTAGAGAGTTTTTCTTCCATAATGATGTTGTTTTTGAAACATAACTCAGTTCTCTAATCATTACAGTTTTGTGCTTAAAACATAACGACTGTATTCTGGAACCATTTTGACTTTATTCTAGAAACATTAAGACTTCATTCTAGATACATATGGATCGTGTTCTCAAAACATTTTGCCTCTGTTCTAGATACATGATGTCTTAATTTTCAATACGTATGAACCTCAATGACAAACGTTGCTCTAATCTAAATGAATAATGACTTCTTTCAAGATAAAAATGGACTGTTCTGGTAACATTTTGACTCTATTCTAGAAACATAGCTTTTTTCTTGCTACATATGGAATTTGTTATTGTAACTCTTTGGTTCTGTTCTAGATCCATGAAGACATCTTCCTTGAAACACATGGACTGTGTTCTTGAAACATAAAACAGTCTTAAATGCAGAACCACTCATTTCTGGATACATATGGACTGTGTTCTCAAAACACTTTGCTCTTTTCTAGATACATTATGTCTTCATTTTCAAGACTTATGAAACTCAATGAAAAACAGTGCTCTAATCTAGATGAATGCTGACTTTGTCTTGATAAAAATGGATTGTGTTCTGGGAACATTTTGACTCTATTCTAGAAACATACTTTATTTCTCGATACATATGGACTGTGTTCTTGAGACATCAGGACTGTCTTAAATGCAGAACCACTCATGTTTTGATACTTAAGCACTTTGCTCTAGAAACACTTTTTCTTAACTCTAGATACATAAAGACTTCTTTCTGGATACATATGGACTATGCTCTTGAAATGTTACGACTGTTTTAAATACAGAACCACTTACTTTTTTTTAATACATATGGACTTTGCTCTAGAAACACTTTTTCTTTACTCTAGATACATCAGGATGTCTTTCTTGATACACATGGGCTGTGTTCTTGAAACATTTCTACCTTATTCTTAAAAAAAGCGCCACTTATTTCTACGATACATTTAGACTTTGTTCTAGAAACACTTTTTCTTAACTCTAGATACATAAAAACATCTTACTGGACACATGTGGACTATGCTCTTGAAAACTTTTTCTATACTCTGCATACATAAAGACTTCTTTCTGGATATATATGAGCTGTGTTCTTGAACGATTACAACTTTATTCTGGATACACAAAGACATCTTTCTTGATACATATGGACTATGTTCTTGAAACATTACGACTGTTTTAAATACAGAACCACTTATGTTTTGACACTTAAGGATTTTGCTCTAGAAACACTTTTTCTTACTCTAGAAACATAAAGACGTCTTTCTGGATACATATGCACTATGTTCTTGAAACATAACGACTGTCTTCTAGATACATAAAAAACATCTTTCTTGATAAATAAAGATTTTATTCTTAAACCAATTTCACTCTGTTCTGGATACATAATGACACAGTTCACAAACTATTGCCAACTTATTATTGAACAAAAAAAAAGATTAGGTTCATAATATCATTATGATTTCATTTAAGATACATAACAACTACTTTTTTCAATGAATAAAAGCTTCCTTAACTTTTCAGACTATTAAGATTTGTGTCTGGATAAATTACGACTTCATTCTTGATACAAAATGACTTTATGGGATAAACTTTTTAACTTAAAACCAAAGAAACTCCAAAGATTTGAACTGATTTGCTTCAATATGTAGTTCTTACTTTCATTTCATTTAATGCAGTCAAGAGAAGCTCAGCTGACTATCAGTTACCTTCAGATTCACTGACGACAATTCAGCACAAATATATTTTTAATTTTGAGCTATTTTTGAGCCAACACAGATAATGGATAAACAATAAGACCAACACGAACATGTTAATATCCCAACACCCAAAGATGTTATCACATTAAAATTCCTGGATCAATGGAGCTTTTTTTTTAATGATGGGTTGATTAGTTTTTCCTCTTCTGTCGGTTTAATGAGTTACAACAAATCACCATTTTGGCCTTTTAGCATGCTGATGTTAGCACTGAACTAGAAACACCACTACGCCCAAAAACACACACAGACACCAGCACGAATAAAAGAGTCATTTTCACACTTAGTCACACTCAGAGTTATTTCAGCTCAAAGACAACAGAGCGGGATTTCCCAGATCCAGAGGAGTGAGCGGTTTTTTAAAGCAGCGTTCGTCCACAGAGCAGAGACGGTCATGCAGAGTTAAAGAAAACGTGACGAGAAAGATCTTTGGAAGGAGAAGAAAGACACAGGAGGAAGTGTGGTTTACCTGCACTGGCACGTTGAGGGAATCTATTGGGGTAGGCACTTCCTCTGAACACTTTGAAGAGATGCCAGGGTTTAGATAAAGTGGAGGACTCATATGAAGACAGAAAACTTCGAAAAAACAGTCGACATACCTTGAGTGTGACTCTTTCCTTGGCTGCTCTGTGACTGTCCTGTACCAGTGTTGAGAATAACAGAGTGTGGGCACATTTCAATGAAAACAGCCTCATAATTCATCAAAAAACTGGATTAAAACCAAAAACACTGACAGATGAGTTGTTGGTTTTAAGACTGTGGCTTAAAACAAGTTACATTAACTTATTACCCAATTAAAACACACAAGAACCATGCAACCACATAGAAATTAGAGGTTAAACTTGATATTAAAGCATAAACAGAAAGTGTTTCATCTGTTTTCTTTGCTGAAGACCAAACAGGGATAAACTTAATATCTTTTGGTGTTTTCCCACAGCAGGAAGTCTGTGGCACTGCTACTTTGGGGATAAAAAGCTGAAAAGTTTCAGAAATCCTGACTTATACAATTTCCAGCCACTGGGGGGAGCTCTAAATATTTCAGCCTCACTCAGCAGGAGTTTTTGTGCAGAGTTCAACAATGCTTCGTCCACACAAAAACAGTGTTTGAAGAAAAGTTTTCTCCATATTCTGCCTACGCAAACAGAATTTGGTAATTGTAAGCGGAGGTTTTGAAATATCCTGACATCATTACCTCAAATGTTGCTTATACTTGTCAAAAATGGGTTGAGATCGCGGGCTACCGATTTGTTTATATACTGCTGGGTTTAACTGCATGTTTATGGGAAAATAAGCTCTACTTTATCATTATACAACAGCACAGAGGTAATTAAAAATATCCCACTCAAACACTTTTAATTCACCACTATGTGCACAGATTTAAAAAACACAGTTTGGATTGAAGATAAACAAGATCTGCAGATCCAAACAATCCTCAGAGTCCATTTCTACTCTTAAGAGAGAAAGACTCAACAGAAGAGGGGCAGAAGTTCCCTTACACATGATAAACTTCCCTTTTGGGAACTAATTTGCACACTAAACTGGCTCCTCAAGAGCCAAATTGGGCACTTTAAGATCATTTTAGGCTGAAAAAACATACAAAAATTCAAATAGCTGGTTCAAACATAATGAACTGCTCTCTTGGGAGTCAAATATTGCACTAAACTTCCCTCATAAAGCAGCTAAAACACACTTAATTGCCTGCTTGAAGACCAAAACTTAAGCCGAAGTATCCCGTAACCTTGGTTACCCGCCTCCGTTTACCTATTTCATCTGTTTTGCATAGATACATCCATGCACTGTCTTATATATCTATACTGCATCCCTCTTGGGGTATTAGTATTTTTAATTTCTCTTAATTTTTTAAAGATTTCTGTTTGTGCTTTTGTCTAGCTGGTTTTAATGTGGCAAGGGATACAAAGTTAATTCGTTCTGCAGTGCATCCTCATGTAATTCGAATGACAATAAATAATCTATGTGTCGATCTATCTTGGGATCCAAAATGAAAGCTGAAATGCCCTCTTGGAGTGCTAAAACTTATGTTAAAGTACCTTGGGAGCCTAACACATGCTAAAATACTCTCCTGGGAGCAAAAATACATGCTTCAAACTGCTCTTTTAGGAGTCATGCTGAAGTACTTTAGGAATTAAACTGTGTGCTAAGTGCTCTCTTAGTTGGAAAAACACATTTATTTCCCTCTTTGGTGGTCAAATCATGCACTGTTTGTGACTTGTTTCCTTCCTTTTTCCTTCAAAAAGTCTGTGCACATGACTGCACTTGAGCACAATCTGACCTTTCTGCTCTTTGTCCTCAGGGGTGAAATAAACCAGAAGGTCTAAGACGACACTTGAATGTCGTTAAATGATGAATGATATTGTTGAAGATAAATTATAAGTTGTGATTAGATGTGGCTACAATATTTTGGAAGAAAATAAAAGCTCTTCAGTAGCATCTGCTAAATGAAATTGTAGAATTGTAGAATTGAAGATGCTAATTGCGCTTCTGCACAATGTTCATAATTGAATTGAGCATAAATTCAGGGAGGCCAAAACTCCAAACTAGGTCCACAAAGTGAACTCTTGCATGTAAATATTAAGTAACACTTAATTTGAAGGGTTATGCATAAGACTGAGGCTTCATGTATGTTTATTAATGATACCCTTAAGTGTTATTCAGGTGAATTATGTCGCCTTAAATGCAAAGTCAACATTGTTAAGGGATGTTTTTGTTATGACAACTTGACATTCACAAAGACAACATTACCTGCCACTGTTTTGCCAACATTATCAAGTTGTCATAACAAAAACATCCCCAAACAATGAATTAAAGGGGATGTAATTGACCGAATAACACTTAATGACATCATTCATAAACGTGCATGAAGCCTCCAAATATTTAATTCTTCTGGACAAGAGGTGATCTGGCTGAAACGACTGCAGAAATCAGGTTTTTGGAAATATTTGTATGCATCAATTTTCTCTGTATCAAAAGGAAAGTTCCTGCATGCATGACCCTGGAGTCCATCCCACCACCTTTCACCACCTTTCACCACACACACACACACACACACACAGAAACCAGTGTGACCCCTTTTGGCTTGGCCTCACTTACTTGAGCTGGCGGCCGCCACAGAGGCGAGGTACGGGTGACTGCTGCCTGGATGGAAGAAAGACAAACGTGGTGGCCGGTATGAAGAGAGGAGAGGTAACGTTACAGAAAATGAAAGAGACCGAAACAGCTGGGAGCTTTTCTGGCACACGGCCCATCTCATTTCCACACATACCTGGAGTTACTCTGAGTTTCAGGGCGGATGACTAAACACGATGACCATCTCATTATGTTTTAATAAGAGCGATGAACGGTCTGCTGATCAAGTGGACGGTGAGTCAGTCTGATGGTCATTTGTGTCTTTTTCAGGATGGATTATTGGACTCATGTTGGCTGTTATAGTCGCCTCTTTCTCTTACGTAACTCCTCACTCAACTACTGCAGATAGAAATTACCGTAAATACCAGACTATTAGGCACACCTGGAAAGTAGCCACACCCACTAAATTCAAAATGAATGAATAAATGCACTTGTCTAAAAGCTGCAGGTGTATGGGCGTCAGTTTAGGGGGGACAGGTGGGATATTTACACCCACTTTTTGTCAGAGGTTGGCATTAAAAACTTCTGGATATGCAGAAGAAATCAAATTATCTTAGAATTTAATTTAAAAGATGAGTTCTTACCGAGTCCTATCCTCAATATTCAACCATCAGCTGACGTTCCGGTGCGAGTTTGTGAGTTTGTGAAGTGACAAAAACTTAAGCTTTGAGATCTTACTTTAATTCTAAAGGCTTCAAAAAGGAAATGTAGTTCACCTTATGTTTTGCTGCTGACGTTACCATAATGTGCTCACTCCATTAGCTCTACAAAAGCGATGAACTTGTTCTTTACCGCAGCCGTCTGCAGCAAAGCTTTTCATCCTTTCTTCACATTTGTATCTCTGGATTTCTACAGAACAACGACTGGACAAAAGCTGTGTCTAATAATCTCCATTCAGGAGCAACAAAACACAAAGGAATCAACGCTGTTTCAACAGTATAATCTAAATTTTTGTCATGAATATGATCAGGCACTCTGGAGACAGCGTGTCTATGCCAACCTGTTGCTCAAAGACAGAGAAAGACTCCAAATCTTCACTTTCAGGCTCTGACCTCTTCAGTCATAAATCTGTCAAATTGTTTCACTGCCGTGTGTTTTATTTGTTGTTATCATGATGATGTTTGTCTAATATCCTGTGAGTGACATTAAACGTCCATAAAATCGCGTATTTAGCGATTACACAGGGTTCATAGGGAGTCTCTTTCCATCTTATGTCTATTGTTAGAATACATAGCTTATGTGCTTGTGCTTTGCTAAAAAAAATTAACAAAATTTGCTCACTAAAGTAATGCATTGGTGAACATTTTAGAGAGTTTAAAGTTCATGAGAAGTAACAGAATGGAGAATGAATGAATGGTTGAATCTTCGTCGCTCCTTCCTCCCATTAACAACCACGCGGGAAAATGGGGTAAGGTAATTAGGAAGCTAGGAGTCCATATAACTAATTATCAAGCAGTACTATCTTTGGGCACGAGAAATTGTTAGTACCTCTCAAGTGGGAAACCACCATTTTCCCTCCACTATTAAAATTGCTATTTAAACTTGGAAAGCCAAAACTGTCTGTATTGATTTAATTTGAATAGTTTCATTGGTCCACAGTGATCTGTTCTGTAATTTAATTGGTCTAATGTAGAGTTGTCAAAAGTATCGATGCTCTGAAAAGTATCGATACTCAAACACTGTATCCGGATAAAATACTAATTTGCCATGGTATCGATACTATAATACAAAAAAGTATAGCTGAGGTGAATTCAGCGTTTCAGTTGTGTGATGTTCATTTTAAATGAACTTCTACAGTTTAATCCCTCAAAATATTGTTCTAATTGTTGTTTCTTTAGTGCTTTTACCTCAAACAACTAAGAATGTTTCAATTGTGGTAATTTAGTTGAGTTTAGATGTTTTGATTCTTTGCAAGTTAAAAGAATAATGTATATACTGTATATTTGGGTAAATTATTTTGTGTTTACTTACACTAAGTGAAAACGTAATTGTCTTATTTCTTTCATTATCTGGTTATTTAATTATTTTTTTTATTGATTATTTATCTAGCTTTCTGTTTTTCATGTTAATGAAACGTTTTTTATGCCTTTTTTAGAATTTGTCAGTTACTTTTAGGATTCCTCCCAGTATCGGGAATGGTATCAAGTATCGAATATCTTCCTGGGTATCGGTATGGAGTTTGAAATTATAGTATCGTGAAAACCCTAGTGTAATGTGACGGGGTTAAATGTATTGGCCGCAGGGTTCAAAGGGTGGAAAAAAAGTAGTGGCTTATAGACTGGAATTTACGGTAAACTTTGGAGAACAGGACCTGTCTTTTTTACGCCGAAACATCCTCGTTGCTGACTCTAAAAGTCCGTCACTTCATCACAGACCTGCTGTCGTTTATCATCTTTGCAGCTGTGACGTGAATTCAGCTGCAAACATTTCATCACTCAGTTTCACACAAATCAAAGCTGTGGCTGCCTAAGTCTGAATCACCTGCGTCCCGGACTTTGTGCACGGCCGCCCTCGCCTTGGTGGTGGTGGGTGGTGGTGGAGGTGTCGTGCTGGTGGGAGCCGGCGTCGTCGTAGCGACGGTGGTGGTTGTGGGCTCAGGTGTGGTCGTGGTGGGTTCAGGTGCAGTCGTAGCGGGCAGCACCGTGGTGACCGCGGCGGCTTTGGCCTCTTTCTGACCTGTGAGGAGACGACAGATGAAGGAGGTGGTGGAGCTGGTGACGGATGGACGGGGAGGAAGAGCGTCTACAGTAACGGCTGTGTTGTAATGCATTCTTGAGATTCTTCAGCCGGCTGCAGCGCTCTGACTCCTCGTTCAACCTGAGCGAAGTTCAACACGCTGGAGTCAAACACACGGATGTTTATCTGGAAACCTTTTTCCCCCACAAAGCAGCGACACTGTGGTTTGTAGATCAGAAAGAGTCTGGAGCTCTGGATTTGAACCAGGCTGAGAAGTTCATCTACAACTTTTATCTCTAAAGTAATTCTTCAAAGTATAAAAAAAGTTCCTGCTTCATCCATACTGATTTTGGTAGAGTCAAAAACTGCGGTTCATGGTCTATCCACTAGAGCAGTGGTTCTCAACCTTTTCCAACTCCATAAATACAGAGGCGATGCTTTCTCAGAGCACTTTTATATATATATATATATATATATATATATATATATATATATATATATATAAACATTTTCAAGTCTTGGGATACCCTCTTACTACACTTCCTTTTTTTTTTTTCATTTTTCATCTTTTATTGTCCATTTGTAAAAACCCTACATTTACAATTGAGGAAAACAGAAAGGTACATTATCACAAAAAAAGTGTATAATCAGGCATTCAAACAATTCTTCTTGTACCTTAATACAAGTTCAAGATTTTCTAGATCTCTTTCTTTTTTTTTTTTGTTCAAAGAGACCAGAAAGAAAAAAATACAGAGAGATGGTGATACGGACTAGAATAATGAAAACAAAACCAGTAGAGTAAAACAAAATAAAGATATAAACCAAACTGCTCATATTCTGTATATTTCACTTAAAATTCTTCTTCAGGAAGTTTGTTTTCAAGCATTTTCATCTACAAATGAGCATTTTCTTCTTGTTTTAAGATCTGAGAATACATATCAAGGCCATCTTGTTTTTAGATTTTTCAGTCTTATCTCAAGATTTCTAGTCAAGTGAAATTATCTTGCTGCATGGACAGATAATTTTACTAGTTTTAAGATATTTTTTCTATCAAATTTAGAATTTTTATCTTATATTCAGACTCTTTTTGCAGTGCAGCCAGAAAGCCTGAAACTCCTTGAAGTCAGTCCTTTAAAAAAAATAATTTTTCCATTAAGTTTCTCTGACTTTAAGCAATGATTATGAACTATTCTGTGTTGGTTTGACTTTATCCAAAAGATCTAGACTCCAAATTACATCCTTTGTGATTCAAACACGACCCTCAGTTCACCTGTTTTCACGTAGGTCGGTCTTGAGGGAACATAGTCCAGAGTTGACGGGTAGATCACTCCTTTCTTAGGCTTCCCCACTAAAACAGAAAAGATGACGTGTTAGTTTGAGAGCTTCCTCCAAAGTTTGATGTTGAATGTTTTATCTCTGATACCTGAGACAACGAACGACTCCCTCCACTTGGGCAGAGACAGAGAGCGCACGCCGTACGAGTTACTCCCTTTGTAGATGTTCTGTCCGGCCATCTTCCTCACGATGACCTTCCCTCCCGTGTTGGTGATGACCCCGCTGAAGAAACAGTTGGATCAAACAGAAACGTTAACATGGACTCTGACTGCTGTAAAGACGTCACTCTGACTTTTATTCTCTGCTCTGAGCTTTGACCTGTGGATGGCTGCGTTACAGATGCTGGAGATGGAAGCGTAGACGCTCGTCCCGTAAACCTGCTGCTTCGTCTCCTTACAGTGTGCCGGACATTTCACTATGAACTCTGGGAGGTTGATTTTTCCTGCTCTGACATCACACTCGATGGCTGGAACGACTGTGAGAGAAGAAAAGAGAAGGATTGGTGACAGATTCACAGTCACAGTCTTGATTTTTGAAGCAGCACACTTCTTAATCTTTAAGATATATTTACAGAAAGTAGTTTCATTTAGCAATTTTTCTTTTTCATTTACAGCTGGTTCGTTGTTTTTTTGTCTTTCAGATATTTTCCTCTTTTGATGCTTGTGGCATGTTTTGTAAATTGTAGACATGTAAATATCTGAATCAGTAAATTAACCTCCCCATACAACTTTTTTTTACACTTTACACCTTTTACACTCTTTACAACTTTTTCTTTTGTTTAAGTCTTCTTTGCAGGACTTTTATGCTTGTGCTTATTCTCAGAAGGCCTGTTAGACAGAAAAACAAGACTGTCTGTCAGATGGCCAGTTAGTCAGACTTTAAAAGGCCCATTAGTCAGATGGCCAGTTATTCAGACTTTAAAAGGCCCATTAGTCAGATGGTGAATTAATCAGACTTTAAAAGGCCCAGTAGTCAGATGGCCAGTTGGTCAGAAATTCAGAAGGCCCATCAGTCAGAGGGCCAGTTAGTCAGAAAATCAGGCCCATTAGTCAGATGGCCAATTAGTCAGAAAATCAGAAGGCCAATTAGTCAGATGGCTGGTTGAGTAGTAATTCAGAAGGCCCATTAGTTAGATGGCCGTTGAGTCTTAATTCAGAAGGCCCACTAGTTGGATTGCTGGTTGAGGTGTAAGTCAGAAGTCCCATTTGTTAGATGGCCAATTAGTCAGACTTTAAAAGGCCCATTAGTCAGATGGCCAGCGGGGTTTAATTCAGAAGGCCCATGAGTCAGATGGCCAGTTAGTCAGACTTCAGAGGGTCCATTAGTTATATGAAATTGAGTCTTAATTTAGAAGGCCCATTTTTCAGAGGGCTGATGAGTCAAAATTTAGAAGGCTCATTAGTCAGATGGCCAGTTAGTTCAGAAGGCCTATTAGTCAGATGGCCAGTTAGTCAGACTTCAGAAGGTCCACTAGTCCTATGGTGGGTGACTCATAAATCAGAGGGACTGTTGGTCAGACAATAATAATGCCAGATAGTTACATAGCAAGTTAGTCAAAGTACTAGAGAGACTGTTGGTCAGACAATAAGAAGGCTCATTAGTCAGAGAGTCAGTAAGTCAGAAGGCTTATTAGCAAAGAAAATCAGATGGCCCATTAGTCAGAAGGCTGGTTAGTCAAAAATCAGAAGGCCAGTAAGCCAAGGGGACAAGGACTGCTAGACAGTTAGTCAGAAAATAAGAAGGCCTGCCAGTCAGAAGGCACTGTTTATCATTGAATCATAGGGTCCATTAGTCAGAAAGACTGATTTTTCTGACTCACAGGCTTTCTGACAATAAGGTGGACTCCATGGGATTTTGATACACTTCCAACATTTACAGCTTTTTGTTTCTTGTTTTGATTTTTGGATTTTAAGCTCTTTTGAAACCAGCTTTACCGGCGATTTGAGGCAAATATTTTTCATACACAAAGTTATTGCCTTAATCTTTAAACCAATAATCACCAAATTAAAGCAGAATCAACTTTGATTAATAATCATTTTTTAATTATAAGATTAGCCCAGTTTTTGGTTCCTTGTTTTGAAATGTCCAAACTGAAAACACAAACTTAAAGCTTGTACTGTGTGTGACTGTGTCTGAGTGATAATCTGAGTATGGATTAGAGGTGACAGTCAGATTATAACAGTGATGAAGATTAGAGGCTGGACGCTCGGTGATGATGTGTACCTTGCTTTGGTTTCTTGTTCTTGGCTCCGTTGGGTTTGGCCCAGCAGGAGCAGGACAGGACGAGCGCTGTGGGAGGAGGAGGAAACAGAAAACACATCACAAAACAGCAGACATGAGAACAGAGACGGACGACGCTGTGATGTTCAGGAATGTCAGCCTGATTCTGGAGATCAACACACTGTAATCTATATCCTCCTCTGACTGTTGACACTGTGGTAAAACAGGGAAAAGTGGAGCTACATCCTGTCCTGCAATCCAGCCGCTTGTCTAAGCCGATCACACCAAAGTAAACCATAAGATTCAATGATAATGGCAACAAATTTGGGACATTTGCCTCATTTCTGTTTAAAGATGATTCTGAGAAGATGTAGAGCTGAATGAGGACAGAAATACTGAAATAGAAATGTTTACTTTCATGTGAATTTGGAGGATGATACAGCATTAAGAGTCACTATTTTTCTTCTTCTCCTACTATTTAATATAGTTCGCAACAGTGGTGGATAGAGTCCTGAAAATCTGTACTCAAGTACAAGTACTGTTACATTGCTAAAATATTACTCAATCACAAGGAAAAGTACTGGTGTTAAATAAAAACTCAAGTAAAAGTACAGAGTATTCGTCAAATTAGTTACTTTTAACTGGTGATGTCACTGTCACCTCTCCATATAGGGCTCTACATTGGTTTTGCTTTACCAATAGTTAAAACGCTAACAATTAATAATCATTAATAACTGATAAGATAGAAAACAAGTGTTTTTCGCTCATTTTCATTGGTTGTTTTTTTGTCTTTCTTTTTCTCATTTTAAGTTTTTATTTCCTTGGTGCAGTTGCTGCCATGACTATTAAAAGAATATCCATGAAAACATTTTTAACTGGTTAAATTCTTGACACAAAATCAATTAGCGATCAATCATTAACATCCATGAACATTTTTTTGTTTTGTTTTGTTTTTCATCCACATGTCCTGGTTTTCATTGGCTTGTTTGTTATCAAATCACCTTATTGGCTACAAAAATGCAGATAAAAGATCCAGATATTAATGAAAATTGTACACAGTACTCATCTATGATTTTAAAACTAACTAAGTAGATTACATGGCATAATTACTACTTAAGTACAAGTAAAAGTACAGACTTGAAAATCTACTCATAAAAGTAAAAGTACCCCAAAAACTACTTAATTACAGTAATCTGAGTATAAAATAAGCAAATAGCTTTTGAAATCCCTACAGCCCCTCTCTGGCGGGGGGACCACATTACAACCAGACACAAATAAAAATGATGAAAATTCAACTTATTTTGAGGAGAGAATAAACATGAAACTTAACCAAAGAGAATCCCTTTCATCATTTTTAAAAAAAGTTTAGTTTTGAGGCTTTTATTTTGAAAGGACAGCTTGAAAGCAACATGAATTCTGAGGAGGAAACACCAGGAAATGGTACCAATCGACCAGTTGTCACCAAAAGGGTTTAAACTACACATTTGGATGGATATATTAATAATTTCATCATTGAGGAGGTTGATTAAAAGCTTCAGTTACAGACAAAGTTTACAGGTGCCAGTGCCAACCTGTTAAACTGATACTTTCTAAACTTAAAATTCCCAAATTAACTTATAAAACTGATCAAGATTTGCCTTTCTGTAATGCATTTCAGTGGACTACTGAGCAAAGAATGTCTGAGTGATTAACACAAGCTTAGTCACAGGTCAATTATCTGAGGGCTACCTATGTACATGGGGCGCCTCCTCCTCTTAATGTATCCTGTATGAATCAATGAAATTATCTTAAAGACGTAGAGAATAACATAAACATGGAGGGTTGCTTGGTGTGGCGTGTACAGAAAGACGGACGTGTTTCTCACCGAGGCAGACGACTGTGATTGATGCACTGTTCATGACTGAAGTTGTTCAGATCCAGCAGCTCTGCCTGGTTTTCTTCAATAACCTGAGAAAAAAAAAGAAAGAAGAACAGTTTCACTTTGACTCTTCGGAGCTCATTTCCTGCTCAAAGTAACTTTGGACTCTTTAACCGACAGCGCGGAGCGAGAAGTGTCAGCTGGAAACAAGACAGAATAAACTGAGGAAACACTTTCCAGAGATTTCTGGATAAAGAGGAAACAGACTGTGGACTGTAACTTCAGCTCAATCACTCATTTAACTTTAGATGGAGACCAAAGTATCTCCATTTCCTTTTATCTATAATGTTTAAACTATATCATTAAAGTCATAATTATTTTTGTAGTAATTATCAGTATCTCTATTAATAATAATACTTCTTACATGAGTCATAACTTCCCTGTTCTATACGTTTTTTTTAAACTCATTTCATTGATATAAATACTTATTTCTTTTTTTTTTTTTATCTACAATATGAAAAAGTTTTATTATAGCCGTAATCACCTTTTTTGTTATTATGATTACCTCTATTAATAATAATGATACTTGTGATTCAAGTCCTAACTTAACTGGTATGCATGTTTGTTTGTCTGCTTTTTTAAATCATTCCAGGAATAAATAGATAAATAAATGAATATATATACATATATGTCTTTCTTCACTTTTTTTCAATCTATAATATGTGAAATATATTATTATAGTCATAATAATTATTGTTGTCATTATCACTATCTTTATTAATAATAATACTTCCTATGTGAGTCATAATTTTACTGATCTAAACTTTTTTTTCTACTTATTTTATTGATACATTTAATTTGTAATATTTAAAATGTATCATCATGGTCACAATTATCTTTATTATCACTAACACCATTAACAATACTTCCTATGTAAATCAAAACTTCACTGATGTATACAGTTGTTTTTTTAATTAATTTTTTGTTGTGTAACTAATTTCATTGAGTTAAACATCTATATCTATCTATCTATATATATATATATATATATATATATATATATATATATATATATATATATATATATATATATATATAGATATATATATATATATATAACAATAAAATAATATATACAAAAAAAAANCACTGTATATTTCTCTAAGGTTGTGAAAATCAATAAACAATGTTGGGAAAAAGATAAAATGGATTAACCAATCAGAAGCTCTGCAGCGAACATCTGGGCTCTGAGACAAAGCGGTGTCAGCCTCCGTCTGCAGACTTGATTAAAGAGCACACGTGTGTAATTTCATGTAATGTGGAGCTGTGTTAGTGTGAGATACAGGCTGTTTACAGCGCAGAGGAACATCTCTGAGAGCTGAGCACATGTGGAGACATAAATCAGGACGTCACAGCCCAGAGCGAGGAGGAACGGGAGCTATACGCTGAGACAGACAGCTACAAAAAGTCTGACACACTTCAGGATGAAGAACAGAGGAGCTGCCACGGTCCTCGCTCCGGGCAAAGGACGAGGAGGAGGAGGAGGAGGAGGAGGAAGGAGCAGGCGATGACTGAGGCCTCCCTGTTAGCAGAGGAATGCTGTACCTCCCAGGAGGGCGGCGTCACGTCTGTCACCGTCGCCACACACCAGCAGGTTCAATCAAGCGATGGTACGGCGAGATCACAGGCCGAGGTCAGGTACAGTGCAGCGAAGATTACCGAGCGTGGCCTCCAGATATTAGAGAGAGCAACCAAACGCAACGAGAAGGTGAAAGTGGAGCTGATGTTTTCAGGGCGCAGACCTCCAAAGAGTCGCCATCGATCACGAGTCACGATCACAAAGTTTTCTCACCATCATCAGCGTAAACAAAACCAATAACAATCATCTGAAAAACTTAATCAACGGGGCGCAGATGGCCTGGTGGATATGGCCGCGCTCCATGAGGTTTGCCCTCAAGCGGGTGGCCCGGGTTCGATTCCCGCCTGTGGCCTGTTTCCCACTCTCTCCCCCTTTCCTACTCTATCCAATTAAAGGCAGAAAAGCCCAAAAAATATCTAAAAAACTCTTCATATCTTAAAACTATCATCACTTTGTGTAAGAGCTGCATCTCCATTAACTTTGAAGAGCAGTTAATGCTGCAAATGACCACAGAGCTCAGCAAAGCATGCTGGGATGGGACAAAAACTGAAATCTAAGCAAGTCATTGCATCCAACTTCAACTAAGAAATATCTTTTTCGACTTAGTACGAGCCACATTCACCACACCAGTCCATAAAATCTCTTATTTCAAGTTATTCTAAGACAAAAATTAGGTCTAAAGTTCTTGTAACAAGCCAAAAAAATCTGCCATTGGGGTAAGAAAAAAGTTAGAAAAATAAGTAGTTTTTTGGGGTACTTGTACTTTTATGAGTAGATTTTCAAGTCTGTACTTTTACTTGTACTTAAGTAATCATTATGCCGTGTAATCTACTTAGTTACTTTTAAAATCATAGACGAGCACTGAGTACAATTTTCATTAATATCTCGACCTTTATCTGCATTTTTGTAGCCAGTAAGGTGATTTAACTGCAAACAAGCCAACAAAAAACAGGACATATGGATGAAAAACAAAACAAAACAAAACAAAAATGTTAATGGAAGTTCATTATTGATCGCTTATTGATTTTGCGTTAAGAATTTAACCAGTTAAAAATGTATACATGGATTTTCTATCAATAGTCGTGGCAGCAACTGCACTAAGGAAATAAAAACGTAAAATGAGAAAAAGAAAGACAAAAAAAACAACCAATGAAAATGAGCAAAAAAACCCCCAAACACTTGTTTTCTATCTTATCAGTTGTTAAAGATTATTGATTGTTAGTGTTTTAACTATTGGTGAAGCAAAACACAAAATGTAGAGCCCTATCTGGAGAGGTGACAGTGACATCACCAGTTAAAAGTAACTAATTTGACAAATTCTCTTTACTTTTACTTGTGATTGAGTAATATTTTAGTGATGTAATAGTACTTATACTTGAGTACAGATTTTCAGTGCTCTTTCCACCACTGGTTAAGACATTCTAACTTCATGAGGAATTCCTCCTTAACTAACTGGCAGACAAAAAATGCGGACATCATTTTTGCCTTTTACTAGCTTGTAATAAGACATGTTTCTAGTCAAATGTGGCTCATATCAAACATGATAAGTTAATTTTTTACTAAAAATAGGATACAAAGACTTGATGAGGTCGCAGTTTTTGCAGTGTGATAACCCATTTTGTTTGAGTTCACTATCAAGAAGCCTGATATAAAACCACAACACCACACTCTGACATGTTTGGAGTTTTGCAAAAGTTTGCAAATACTGACTGACTTACCAAGACTCTACTTGTGTGCCGTACCACTAAGACATTTCCTTATCAAATTTATTATCAACACATCCTAAACTGGTTCCTAATCTCATACTGTGAAAGAATCATTGTGATGATTTTATTTTACAGGATCATTTTAAGTTCTTTGCATGCTTGTCGTGTACTCAAGTGCATGATTTCTTACATAGTGATGACAGTTTTAGGGCAAACACACACAGCACCACGTTAGCGTCACATTAATATTTCTGCAGTTGGCAGAGATCGGACTTTCCCTGACGCTGCTCTGCATTTTTACCTGACATTCATGAGCTCTGACAGGATTTTTCCAGAGCTGTGCTTTGACAGGCAGGTTAGATCCCTGCTGCACAGTCAGGACTACAATTTGTCCGGGAACAAGCCGGGGCAGATATTTACATCCAGAGTACAGGAGACAGACCTGCAGAGGTGAGTCAGCCAGCGACTACAAAAGGGATTCACCGCACACCTGCTGGGAAATCTGACCCCTGAAACCATGCAGGGCTTTTTTTAGCTCATGAAAATCCTTCAGGAGCTGACTCTGGAGTTTCATGAAGAGCTGACGTCACTGTAAGGAAAAAAATAAAACGCACACAAGACAATAATTTGGGAGCTCTTAATTCATGTTCTCCTCCTTCTCCTGCAATGAAACGCAGAGGAAATGATATCCCTGCGCAGAAACTGGAGGGAGTTTCCTCTGCTGGAGATAATAGACGCTGAAGACATGAGCAGAGAATCCCACACACACACACACACAACAAACATACCTTATCTCACGTCAGGTAGCTGCAGAGGACGACACACACTCCTCTAACCATAACAAACAGCAGACAGGGTGGGCTGCTGATCTACAGGTGTTTACATCCTCCTCATACCTGCATGACTCTCCAGATAAACCTCAATGTAACAAAAACAGAGCTCCTGCTTTGCACACTTGCAGAAAAAAGAAGAGCGTAGGAGAATTTACCAGAAACAGAGTTCAACCTCCACACTCTTTGTAGAGTGTTTACTCAAAGATAATCGATGACACCTGCTCTCAAACAGCGAGGAGGCGCAGACTGTTTGCACTTAACGCTCGTTCTTTTCAGGAGCAAACATGTTTAGATTCATGCTTTTTGAAAATAAAAGCTGAACTGAAACAGTTATGGCATAGACCAGTGGTTCCCAACCTTTTTTAATTCAGGGCCCACTTTTAAGTCTCAAAAATTTTTCGCAGCCCACCTCTGACCATATAATTATGGGGGCTGTATAGCGCCTTGTTAGCGCTTGATTTGTAACAAAGACCCAAAATGTAAGAAAAAAAAATGTAATAAAACCCGAAATGTGATAACTGGTCAATGATGTAACAGATGCTGAGCCCAGAAGGTGATAGTCATTTGCCCACGATATAACAACTTGTTAAATGTTGGGTCAGTGATTATAGTCTTGGGATATACAATATTTGTTTAATCAAATTTCAGGGTTTTGTTAAATTTGGGGTCATGTTACATGTTGGGCTTTAACTTGCCCTCTTCAAGGACTTTTCTTATATACAAACGTTTGAACATGTTGAATATCCTTANCAATTCAGGGCCCACTTTTAAGTCTCAAAAATTTTTCGCAGCCCACCTCTGACCATATAATTATGGGGGCTGTATAGCGCCTTGTTAGCGCTTGATTTGTAACAAAGACCCAAAATGTAAGAAAAAAAAATGTAATAAAACCCGAAATGTGATAACTGGTCAATGATGTAACAGATGCTGAGCCCAGAAGGTGATAGTCATTTGCCCACGATATAACAACTTGTTAAATGTTGGGTCAGTGATTATAGTCTTGGGATATACAATATTTGTTTAATCAAATTTCAGGGTTTTGTTAAATTTGGGGTCATGTTACATGTTGGGCTTTAACTTGCCCTCTTCAAGGACTTTTCTTATATACAAACGTTTGAACATGTTGAATATCCTTACAAATGTAACCAAGTTTTAATATTTAAACATTATTCTGTACATTTGTATCTTTATATAATTACCCTTCATTAAAACTCAGACTATTTTGAAAATGATTTGGCGGCCCACTTGCAATATCTCCGCGGCCCACCAGGGGGCCACGGACCACAGGTTGGGAATCACTGGCATAGAGAGACATTTAAAGGGACAGTGTGTATTAGGGCTGAACAAGAGTCAAAGATAGCTCATTTTGTTCTTCAGTTTTTATAACTAAAAATACAATTTAGAAAGTGTGCTTTAGAAATAACAGGAATAGGTTTTAGGGATTTGAGAAAAGTCAAAATTCGACTATTTATCTAAAAATCTCCTTAAAATTATTTTTTTTTGCCTTTTATCCTGTAATTTTGTATTTATTTCATATCATTTTGACTTTAATCTTAGAGTTTTTTCTTTTTATATCAAAATTTCAACTTTTTATCTCAAACATTGCCTTTATTTCAAAACTTAAGACTTTAGTCATCTTAACATTTTGACCTTAAATGAGAAAGTTTGGACTTTTTTTTCACGTAATATTGAATTGATTTCTTAAACTCTGGAAGTTTATTGACTTTTTGTCTTAGAATTTTGTCTTTATTTCTCAAAATTTCCACTTTTCATATTAAAATTTTGACCTTTTATCTCAAAGTCGGAAACAATTCTTACTTTCAGTTTTTATTTTCATCTTCGCAATAGAGAAATAGCTTTTGATGTTTCAATGGTTTTATTTAATTTTCTGTCAAGTTTGGAAATTGACTTTAAATTGTGAAAATTTCACTAAAGTTTGATTTAAAGAAAATTGTGAATCGAATTGAAATTGCTGTATCTGCCAGAAAAATCGCAGTTAGATCTTTTTCTGAAACCGTTCAGTCCTAGTGTGTATGTTTTGAAGTGGGGTTGTGAAGGGAAATCATTGATCTCAAGCTTCTGAGATTGATGGTTAAAGTTTTTGGTGGCCTGGAGGAATGTTACATTTGGTGTTGGTCTAGTTCAATCCAGCATCTGTGGGATAAACTGGACAATTTGGGGTTTGATGCATCGAGGCTCCACCATCCAAACTTAACTTCCAGGACTTAAAATAATTGCTGTTAAAGTCTTGGTGCAGATATCTCAGCCCATATTTAGAGGTCTAGAGGAATCCCTAGTCCTGATGAGACTAGAAAAGGCAGTTGATCATAAAGTCTGTTTTCATTCACAGCTGCAACAAAGTACCACAAGAGTAAAAGTGAAAACAGGATAACAACTTGCAAAGTGTTCTGCAAGAAACCAGAGAGGTATAGTGAGTAGTATCAACACTTTTAATTGTATGATAATCAAACACAGGAGCTATTGAGATTGGAATTTTTGTTTTAAACGTAAATATGGAAACAAAAGTGACGGCTTATTTGCGCCACTGTCGAGCATAAACAAACTTCCCTCTTTATTTTGTATAGCTATGTTTAAAAATCAGTCAAATCAAGATTCTTCATGCCAGACATAAAACATCAACCACATCACTTCTACACCTTCTCATCTACACCTGGGTGAAATTTGAGCTTTCTAGGTAAAACCTTGTAGGAGTTAGAGAGTTTTTAGAGAGTTGTTCTCACTGTGCACGCTCTCGTCCGAAGACTTCGTGCAAACAAAACCAGCTTCGTCAGTGCTCAGTGTCCTCTTTCTAGTCAACTTTGCTCTCTGCATGAAAAAGTTCAACAAAAAAAATCATGGAATTGTAGTTCCCAGTCACGGATTGTACCTCTTCACCAATGATCTAAATGGCTACAACTGGCTTCATATGAAGGGTAAGGTGATTGGTTGCAGTGAGAAACAGGCCTGTTAGCCAATAAACGACCCCTAATAAAGCTGTTACATAAGACCACTGTGCGATATTGGCCAGTCAAGCAGGGAGCGCTTGTTGTCCATCACAAGCTGTCCTGGGATGAAAACTCAACAGAAAACGATCGGGGAACGGACAACTTTTGTTTCTGAACGTCGAAACAGTCTAACTGTAACTCCTCCTTTACGAGATTCTGACACTTCGACGACAATAACTACTCTTGCCTGTGCTGTCTGTCTGTTTGTTGCCTGAAATGTCCTCTTTAAAGTGGTGAACCTTATTAAACTACTTTGTTGTGAAAACTATACAAACTTGAGTGGATTCCTCTGGTGTAAAGGAGAGTGAATNAAGGGTAAGGTGATTGGTTGCAGTGAGAAACAGGCCTGTTAGCCAATAAACGACCCCTAATAAAGCTGTTACATAAGACCACTGTGCGATATTGGCCAGTCAAGCAGGGAGCGCTTGTTGTCCATCACAAGCTGTCCTGGGATGAAAACTCAACAGAAAACGATCGGGGAACCCTGTTGAAAACAAAGACTTGCAGCTTTGTCAGATTGACATTGAGGAGGAAATGCTCTAAGACTGTGAAGCTGCTGTTATTGATGAGAACGGACACGACAGACAGACAAACAACGGACTTTACAGGAGAAATTTCACCACTTGGAATAATTTGATGAAACAACACTTTTGATATGTTTGAACTCTGGATTCCTCTGGTGGAAAGGAGAGTGAATATTCAGGGTACGGGGGTCAAACAGCCTGATCATAGTTGAGGATTCCTCCAAAAACCAGAAACAACCTACAACAAGAAGCTTTGCAGAAACTAAGCAAACAGTTTTCTCAGCTCTCAGAAGATGAAATGTCCTCAGCTCAGTCACTTTAAACCCCAGCGGCTCAGACGGGTCACATACTTGGAGGACTTAATGAGAAATTCAATTCACGGCAACATTCTCACTACAACGTGGATTACAAAACAGCCTGCACCCAGATTACACAACACACAGCTCTGTTTTCCTGTCAGCTGCTGCAGACGAACTTCATGAACTCCTGCACGGAGAAACTCAGAGATTCACGCAGGAATATCGCACCTGTAGGAGCGTCACAGGTGATGATAAGAGCTGATACCAAGTGTGTGTCATAAATCTCCCCTTTAATGCAGAGTTTCAAGAACATTTCCTCAGCTATCTTCTCTTTCAGCCCTCGAGCCAGTTAATCTGGAGTTTGCTCGTTGAATCGGACTCAAGGTTGATGAGACGATGATTCTTTGTCATGTTTGAAGCTGAAATCCATCAAAGTAGAGCAGAGAAATAATCATTATCCAGGATGAGGATGTCCCGCAGCTTTAACTCTACGCTGACGTTTTCTGCAGCTTTGAAACAAATTAGACCCACAGTGTAATTATATTTGGCCCGTGAGAACTGGCCCATGCAGCACTAATACTACAGATCCCAGAATTCTCTGCTGAATAAACTTTCCTGAAGTTTGTTATACCCCCGATAAAAACTACACACATCAGCAGCTGTCAATCATCGTAAAACTAAACTTATAACTCACAAAAAACCAACTCCTCTGAAAAAAAAAGACTTGAACACAAAGCAGCCCAATAACATCTTAAGGAACAGCGTAAGGATGTAAGAAACATTTCTCTGAGTTGTCATAATTTTTAAAAATTTTTTCAGTCTTACCACCTCTAGATTTTGACCTATACTGCAGCCAGCCACCAGGGGGAGCAGTTTTTGCGGAGACCTCAGTTAGAGCCAACTGTCACGGCATCCATGATTATACAGTCTATGGTTATTATTAGTTTATTGGTTCATTATTGTCTTATTTTTGAGTTTATTTTGAGCCTGTGAAAAAAAAGGGATCATTGTAGAAATTTAAATCAAAAGGCTACAAATGAAAAACGGCTCATCATTTTCAGTTTAATTCCATATAAGAAATCAATGCCATTGATGCCAATTTTACTTTATATTTGATTTTGCATGTGTGTAATATTAAGTTATTGCTTGTTCCATTTTGACTGTTAGAATAAAACTTGTTTTGGTCAATATGAAAAGGTTCATTGTTGTATCTGGAGAAAGATTTTGTCAATAAATGTCAATGTTGGCCCGCAACTTCTCCTAAGTTTTAAAGAAAATCATCTGCACTGCATGTTCTTAAGCCAAACTTTACTGTAAGAAAGAAGACAGTTCTCGCTCAGTCTCTTAAGACTCTGTTTCCTCCTCCCTCAGGAAAATAAAGTTCAGGGGGAGACGGAGCGTGCAGCCTGACTGAACTTTTTCTCCTGTAGATGATGATGGAGGTGGATGGAGGTGGTTTCAGGACTAAAACTAACTTCTGAGCTTTTGTGGACTCAGTTCAGTGAGACACCAACTTGATAACTGAGTGTCAGCTCATTTCTCCTCGTCTGTCATCGAGCTTTTGTCATGTGAACAGTTAAAGGCGTAATGAGACGAGCTTCTTTCCTCAGCTCTAGTTTTATCTTAGAGACACAGACTTAGAGCTCTTTGCCTCCTTCAATAATCAGGGGGCGTGGCCTGATTCAAGGCTCTGGTGATGGATTACTTTTCCCAATAATTTTCAACCGGTGTGGACAGAGATGGGCACAGACTTTTGAGGGGCAGAGACTCTGGGGGGGGCACTTTATGACATTGCAACCAACCATTTTTGTTGACTTTGGCCATTCTTTTTAAACCACTTTTCTCTGTTTTTCTTCCTTTTTTCCACCATTTGTGCTACTTTCTCAATTTTAGAAAGATTCCTCCAAAAATTTCTAGCTAATTTTTGGCCATTCTACTCACTTTTAACTCTTTTAAGCCACTTTTGGACCTTTTTTTGCTACTTTTAAGAATTTCCAAATTTTATTCCAATTGAAATTCCAATTATTGTTACCTGTTTGGTCATTTTTACTACCTCAAACTAAGTTTTATTGCTACTCTTTGCTGTTTTTGCCTCTTTTTTACCACTTATTTCTTTTATAGAGGTTTTTTAACAGTGTGTCTCTTTGGTTGAGTAAATCTGGTGTAGAACAGAAAACATCTACTACAAAAACTGTATCTGATATTTTGACACATTTCAAGTTAATAGAAATATTGCACTAAGACATCTAATTTTTGTTTTCTTGCCCAACTCTTAAGCTTCAAAACAAAACCATCATCTTTGACAAGCTCCTCGTCTCCATTCAGAGTTTGTGCTGGAGGCTTTGAGACTGTTCTGGGTGTCATGACCCACTTAGAACCTGGTTTCAAGCTGTTCCTCAGTGATTCCAGTGAATGCATGCCTGAGACTGTATTTGCACACACCCAGTGCCAGGGAGTGTAAAAATCCCAGCATTCACAGGTGTCAGAAACGTACTGTAAGCATGTTAGATGTGCCAAGTGTTGTAGCAACAAGCCAAGAGAAGTGCCATAGGAGAGATCAGACGTGAAGGAAAGCCAACATGTCTCTACAAGGTCAGTTCTGGAGCCTTTCTGCTGCTGCTGCTGCTGCAGGGACAGTATTTGTTTATCGAGCTCTGAGCAGGCTGAATTACTTTAACTCTTGGCACCAGCTTCAGTGCAAGCCACAGCCTGTAGTCTGCTGCTGGACATGTTGTATGGAGACCACCTGCTCCCAATCAAGCTGCTTCAACCCGTATAGAGAATACACAGAGAAACGTCAAACAATGTACAGTATATGAAAACAAACCCTTAAAGTTCCCCGCTCAGATTTCTGCTTTTCATACAAACCAAATGAGTCATTTCAAAATAAAAGCTCAGGTAGAAAAAAAAGAAAAAAAGAAAACTGATTCTCCACAAGCTGCAGCATGAATAATCGTGACTGATTTCATTCAGATAAAACATTTAGTTTCAGGAAGAGGAAATAAAAACAAATCAGACAAACTGAGGATTGAAGCAGCAGCTCGCTTATTTAGGCAGCCTGTCAAATCTAACGAGCTCAGCTGAAACGAATCAGTCATAAAATGCAAAACAGAAACAAACAAAGGAGTCAAATCAACTCCAGCTGTGTCAAAGTTGAGTTAAAGTTTCATTCAGATTTGATTTTCTCAACACAGGGGACTATTTTGGACGTTTGGGCATCAATTACGCGCAATTACGCATCATTTCAAAACACGGTGAATCATTCATGCCACGCAGCAGCGGACACAAAACGCCACTTCATAAGAGCAGTAGAAAAGCAGCTTTCTGTGTGCAATCCTCCTCCACTGAGAGGAATGAAAGAGAACATACCTGAGAAGGTGGAATAGTCCCCCAGCTGTGGAGAGAAGTTAATCCGTGCGCAGTTTTTTCCGCAAAAATATCCCAAAGCAGAAAGAGAGAGAGAGAGAGAGCAGGAGAGAGCGTGTGTGTGTGAGCGCGGAACTGTTCCACCTGGACTTTTACTCCTGCAGGATCGGAGCGCTCATTAAACGTGGAGATCCTGCAGGAGACGGGGCCAGAGTTTCCCCTCTTTGCCCGTCCCACTTCAAGCAGCAGCAGCAGCAGCAGGAGGAGGAGGAGGAGGAGAGCAGTGACCTGAGGCAGAGGATGCAGAGAGGAAGAGCAGCATCCTTCACTCTGACTCACATTAAAAACACATTTACATCCCCAAAAGATTTAATCCTCATCACTTTAACATGATAAACTGCATCTCCTCTGTCTGCTCCTCCAGATTTGAACTCTGACATAACAACTCTGCAAAGCTTCAAGTGACTCTGAAAAAGAAGTTAAAGCCATCACAGAGATGTTTGCTTCACTAAAGCTTCTTAGAAAAAGGAGCTCAAACTGCTTGGTAAAACGAACAAAACGCACATGTGATGGGATTTACGAGACAATGTGGAACAAAAGTCACATGACAGAGGAGAAACTCAGCCACAAAAACAAGAATTTGGTGACCAAACTCAGGCCAACAGGCATCATCTATCAAATAAACTTTACTCCTCAAGTTATTGCATCAATAAAAAGTAAAATTCTTTCATAGTAAAGCCCAAAACTGTTTATTGTTATACCAATTAAAATTAAAATGTTGGAGGCTGATACTCAGTGTGGGCAAAGTTTCTAGTTTTGAGGTAAATGTGTCGGATGACGCTGCTTTGAAAAGTTTGGTTAAAAAAAGTCAGCATGAGATTTGCACAATGCGTGACATCACTAATTTGTGAATCTCCTTAAAAAAACACATATCAGTGATTTAAAAAAAAAAAAATGTTGTAAAACCCTCTAAACTGATTGGTTCAAAAATGTCATATTCTAGACTCCAGGCATTTAGACTTCTAGGGTTCTAGAATGATTGGTGTTGGGAAAATTGTGTCCAGAAAATTAGCTCTCAAGTTCTAGAATTCTTGGTTCAGGAATGCCAGATTCCAGAAAAGCTGGAATTTTGGTTGTAGAATGCTGGCTTTGAAAAAAAAAAAAAAAAAATTGGAGTTCAAAAACAAGCCTCTAGAGTAGTTGTTTCTGGAATTCCTAGATTTCTCAGGTCCCAGAATGCTTGGTTCTGGAATTTTGCTGGCTTCTAGGATGCTTGTGTCTAGGGTACTGGGTTTTAGAGTGTGAGTGTTAGAAATGCTGTGCTCAGGGATGATAGGTTCCAGGATGCTGGTTTCTGGATTATTAGGACCTGAAATGATGGGCTAAATTTCTGGAATTTTTGTTCAGGAATGACAGATTCTGGAAAGCTGAGCTCTGGAAGATTGTTTGTAGAATGCTGGCTTTGAAAATAACTTGGACTTAGAAAGCCAGTCTCTAGAGTACTGGTTTCTGGAATTTACAGTTCTGGAAAGCTTCTTCCAGAATGCCTGTGTCTGGATTTTAAAGTCCTGAAATTTTGGGTTATGGTTCTGGAGTGTTTGTTCAAGACTACCAGATTCTAGCAAACTAGCTTCTGGATTTCTCAGGTCCCAGAATGCTGGGTTCTGGAATTCTGTTGGTTTCTAGGATGCTTGTGTCTAGGGTCCTGGGTTTCAGAGTGCTGGCTTCTAGTGTGCGAGTGTTGGAAAAATGGTTTGTAGAATGCAGTGCTCAGGGATGCCAGATTACAGGATGCTGGTTTCTGGAATGCTGAACAGATTTTCCATAATGCCTGTTTCTGGATTGTTAAGTCCTGAAATGTTGGGCTAAGTTTCTGGAATTTTTGTTCAGGAATGACAGATTCTAGAATCCTGGCATTTAGATAACTCAGGTTCTAGGTTCAGGGATGCCAGATTCCAGAAAACTGGCCTCTGGAACATTGGTTGTAGAATGCTGGCTTTGAAAAAAACTTGGAGTTAGAAAGCCAGTCTCTGGAGTACTGGTTTCTGGAATTTGCAGTTCTGGAAAGTGTTTTCCAGAAGGCCTGGGTCTGAATTTTATGGTCCTGAAATTTTGGGTTATGGTCCTGGAATTCTTGTTCAGGATTGCCAGATTCTGGAAAATTAGCCTCTGGATTTCTCAAGTCCAAGAATGCTGGGTTCTGTATTTTTGCTGGCTTCTTGGATGTTTGTGTCTGGGGTATTGGGATATAGAGTGCCTCTAGAGTGATGGGTGTTGGGAGAGGGTATCTAGAATGCTGTGATCAAGGATGCCAGATTCAAGGATGCTGGGTTTAAGAGAACTGGGAATTAGGAAGCCAGTATCTAGAATTCAGGGGAAAGCTTTTTTTTTTATTTGCAGAATGCTTGTTTCTAGATTTTTAGGTCCTGAAATGTCAGGCCAAAGTTCTGGCATTCTTCAGGAATGCCATATACTAGAATGCTGGCTTTTAGAAAACAAGTGTTGGAAAGCTGGTTTCTAGTTTCAGGGATGCCAGATTCCTAGATGCTGGGTTTAAGAGAACTGGGAATTAGAAGCCAGTATCTAGAGTTCAGGGTTCTGGAAATCTTTTGCCAGAATGATTGTTTCTGGATTGTAGGTTCTGAAATGTTTGGCTAAGTTTCTGGAATTCTTCAGAAATGCCAGGCTCTAGAATTCTGACATTTAGACAACTAGAAAGCTGTGTGTTGGGAAAATTGTGTTCAGGATACGCAGATTCTAGAATACTAGCCTCTGGATCTCACAGGTTCTAGATTCCTGAATCCTGGAATGTTAGGTTTTGGAATTTTGCTGGTTCCTTGGATGCTTGTGTCTGGGGTAGTGGATTTTGGAGTGCTGGCTTCTAGAGTATGAATGTTAAAGAGCTGGTTTCTAGAATGCTGTGCTCAGGGATGCCAGATTCCAGTACGCTGGGTTTAAGAGAACTGGGGATTAGAAAGCCAGTATCTAGAATCCAGGGTTCCAGAAAGCTTTTCTCCAGAATGCCTGTTTCTGGATTGTTAGGTCTCGAAATGTTGGGCTAAGGTTCTGGCATTCTTCAGGATTGCTAGAATCTAGAATGCTGGCTGGCTTCTAGAAAGCAAGTTTTAGAAGTTGATTTCTTGGATGCAATATTTGGAAAGCTTGGGTCTGGTGTGCTGGGTTCTTGTTTTGGAATGTTGTGTTCTGGATTGCTTAGGTCTTGAGTGCTGTTTTCTAGAATGCTGGTGCACTTTGAAGTTTCAGTATTTTACAAACTGGCTATTTGTAAAAAAAAGTAGTGAAGGATTTGAGTCCTGTGTTTGTAGCTTTAACAGTTCCACAAAAGTTTCCCACGAATAATCATCAAAAGGTGATTTCAGCGCTCAAGTAAATGTAAAGACTTTAACTCTAGAACCACTGAAGCAGAAAGTCCCAGCTCTAAACAAAGTCCAGAGCAGAGAGAACATGTTGTGTTTGCTGTTTCCTGATCCTCTGAGGGAGAAACGAGCAGAAGGAGAGAGTAAACTGACAGCAGAGCATCACTCCTCCTCCGTCAAACAAACCAATCAACACCTCTTTGGGAAAGCTCACGTCACATCCACTGACACTGTGAGGCCGTCTGCTGTTCATGTGCGACCCCCACAGTCCCTAAAACACACACACACACTCACACACACACACACACACACACTCTCGAACAGTCGGAGCCTGTTGGTTTCATAGACGGGCTGCAGCTCTCTGTACGTGCTGTTTTCCTGAGGCTGATAAAGAGCTGTGATAAAAGCGCTCATTGTGCGTGTGATTAAGGTCTTTACTGAACCGCGGGAAACACCTCAGGAACTCTTTTCTTTAAATCAAACCTTCACGGCTCGGGTAAATAATTACACATTGATGTTGGGAGGTGCTGTTCTAGTGCTGCTCTTTTCTCTTTCGACAGAGTCATTAGTTTGAACTCTTGTCAACAGAAACATTTGTCCTAACTCACCTCAGCCAGGGAACAAGTTTTTACAGTGTCCGTATCAAAAGATTTACCCTCTCCCTGATCTTTGATTGGCATCCTGCAGCTCAAATAAACGGAGGCCCTACCGTGGCCTGATATCTCTCAGGGAATGTGGAACAATCAGAGATAATCAGGCATGAGAGCCTCCGGGTGCAGGAGGGAAACCGCAGATTTTTGTGCCGTCATGTTTCTGAGGATGGATCAGGGTTTCTAGATGTTTTTTTGTGATCTAAACTCTGGGAACTCTGTGGTTCAACTGCAGGAACCATGGATCAGATTTAATAACTCATACACAATGCAAAGAGGCTAAAGAGGGCTCTTTAGTACATGTTTTGGCTCCCAAGGGACACTTTAGAGTATATATTTAGGTTCCCAAGAGGTCAGTTTATCATGTTTTAACCAACCAAAGGGACTGATTAGTTTGATTCACCAACTAGGAGGGCACTTTAGCACATTTTGGCTCCCAAGAGTGCACCTATACGTAACCTGGTAACAAAGTGAGCACTTTGGCATATATTTTGGCTTCTGAAAGATCATTTTGGCTCATTTTGGTGCCCAATAAGACAATCTAGTGTGTGTTTTGGCTCCCAGGAGACAAGTTCATTACGTTTTAAACAGCAAAAGGGAAAGATTGGTATAGTTCGCCAACCAGGACGGGACTTACCCATATGTTTTAGCTCCCAAGAGAGCACCTTAGCAAGTGTTTGGCTTCCATGAAGGCACTCCAGAGTATTTTGGCTCCCAAAAAGACATTGAGCACATGTTTTGGCTTTCAACCGGCCAAAAGGAGAAAATTAGTGTGGTTCGCTGAATAGGGGTGCGCCTAATTATGTGTTTGGCTTCCATGAGGGCACTCCAGAGTATTTTGGCTCCCAAAGAGGTTCAGAGCACATGTTTTGGTTCCAAGGAGTGCAGTTGATGTGTTTTAAGCGGCCAAAAGGAGTAAATTAGTGTGGTGCTCCAACTGGAGGTGCTCCTAAGTATTGTTTTTTTGATCCCAAGAGGTCACTTTAGCATATATTTTGGTTCCCAAAAGGGCACTGAGCACATGTTTTGGCACCCAGAGGGACACTTACAGGGGTATTTTGGCTCCGAGAAGAGCAGTTAATAGTGTTTTAATCAGCCAAAAGGAGTTCAGTAGTGCACCTAAGTATATGTTTTTACTCCCAAGAAGTCACTTTAGTCACCTGATATATAAGTATTTTACTTAAATATACTTTATTACATGTTTTGGCGCCTAAAAAGACACTTTAGTGCAAGTTTGGCTGGGATGGCAGTTCAGCACATTTAGACCCTCAAGAGGCCACTTTATGGGCTGCTTTCACAAGAACAGTGTTAGGGTAGATTGCAAAAGTATTGTTGCTTCCCATTAACAAGGAAATGGCATTTTAGCCGACCTGAAATGCAAACTTTTGAACACAGCACTTTTGCTGGCATTTTCACTGAAAACACTGACTTCACACTCAACTTTGTGCATGTGCATTGAACTGCCATTGTGACTTACACAAACTGAAAAACAACAACAGCGACTGATTGTTTCGTTCTTGTGCTGCTGAATCTACAGACTGTCTTCCAATAAAATGTGAATTTATTGCACTTTTTCTGCATTTAGAGAAAAAGCTTTTAGTGCAAACTCTAGATGATCAGCTCACCTCTTCTTCAGCATCTAAACCTTTGTTGTGTAAACAGCTCCAACAGTTATATCGCCATCTACAGGCCTGACATGATACTACACTACTACTGTGTTTTTGCGTTTGAGGGTGAAACTCTGTGAAGCGTAGTGTGTTTTAGCTCCCAGGTAGGCAGTTTACTATGTTTTAACCAGCCAAAGGGACAGATTAGTGTGTTTTGGTCACCAAGAAGACACTTTAGGGCACCACTTGTCGCCAAAAGTTGCGAAGAAACAGGTTTAACAAATAGTTAAATGTCTGCAAAAGATGAGGAGTGGAGTCCTGACATAAGATAGGTAAATAATTTATTCACATTCATACAGGTAGAGTTTACCAACACAGGTAAGACAGAAACATACAAAAATACTGATCATTTCCCTCAGAGCTTCAGCATCAGTTCGTGTCAAACGCAGACCGTCCTCAGAGCCGGTCGCACCAGTACTCCGACGTCTCGATGTGCGAGGGCAGGTCCATGTTGACCTGAGGGTCGGACGGCGGCGTCTGAGGCGGGCTGTTGACTCCCGAGTCGCTGTCGTGATTGGACTCTTTGATGTATTTCACCTCCACCTTCTTGACGGGAAGCGACGCCGGCTGCGGCACGGCCTCGGCTTTGGGTTTGATGTTCTTAAACTGCTGCAGATGCACCACGTCCCTGCGCTCTTTGGTGCACGGCAGCAGCACGGAGACGTCCTTGCGGAACTTGGAGCTCATGCCGAAGTAAATGAGCGGGTTGTAGAAGCTGGCAGACTTGGCGAAGAGGCGGGTGATGATGCTGGTGGTGCTGGGCACATGAAAGCCCCAGGCCGACCACATAGACACCACTGCATATGGAGACCAGGCCATGATGAAAGCCGTGCAGATCACAATGGAAATCTGCAGAAACATGAGGGAGTAATTGTCAGCGCTGCAGTTACATGAGAGCAGCTTTAAAGCAGACAGGACGGTTTTTAATCAGGGGATGTTTGATTCTGGAGCAGGGTTACGTGAGGTTGTTGTAATAATCAGAGTTTTTCCTGCAGCAGAGACGACGCAGCGCGGCTCTGGATGTTTTTACAGTCAGAAGAGTTTGCTTCACCTACTCGATCGCTCCAGGCCGTCATCACTCAGCTGAACTTGATGTAATCTTAACGTTGGCGTCCTCGCTCTTTTGTTTTACCAGATTAGAAAAACACTGGCAGGTGTCGTCTTTGTAATGTTTAAGGTGAAGTTTAGAGTCACCATGACAACTTCTAATCCCAAACAACACAGCAGCTGAATGTGCTGCAACTACAGGAACACAAATCATGTGTTGACATGTGTTTATTTCTGCTTTGATAGAGTTTCCTCAGGTTTTAGAACAAGCCCCTAGTGGACATTTGAGAAAGTGCAGTTTACACACTTTTGTTTTTGCTGCATTTTTCAACACCTTGATCTGGCTCCAAACCAAAACTAAATTTATCTTTATCCAGCAGCTGGATTTCTAAAGTGGAGTGGAGCTGAAAATTGTCTCACTGTTTATGATTAAAATATTTAATTCTTTGGGAGGTTAGCTTGACAACAGAAATAGAAAATCAAAAACAGTGAGATGAAAAAAAAAAAAAGTCGTAATGTCATAAGATTTAAGATTTAAATCAGAATGTTACAAGATTAAGGTTGCAACAAAATCAAAAACCATATTGTAAACAAATGAATGTCCTGGCGTTACAAGAATGAAATCATAATCTCAGAATGTTATCGTATTAAATTTGCAGTGTCATGGAAGTAAAGTAATCACTTAATGAGATTTAAGTCTTGCAATTACAAAATTAAACTCATACAGTGACAAGATTTGAGTTGCAGTGTTATGATTTTTGAGTCCTAAAGACACGTTTATAGTCGCAATACTGTGGGATGAAAGTCTTAAAACTACAAAATTAAAGTCTTCAAGTTGCAATTTAAATTTGCAATGAATGAGATTAGAGCTAAAATGTAGCTTAGAGTAATAAAATTAAGGGATTAAATCTTAATTTTACAAGAAAGTTGTGAAATGTAGAGATTAATGTCATAATATTATGGGATAAAAGTCTTGAAATTACAAGATTAATGTCATGAAATTATAACACTGACCTTGTTAAATCACGAGAAAAAAGTTGTAATGTAACAAATTTAAGTCCCAGTGAATGAAAAAAAGTTGTAAATCATGAGATTAAAGTTGTAATGTTACAAGATCAAAGTTGTGAGATTGCTAAATTAAAGAGATTCAAGTTGTGAAATTGACAGATTATAGTGGTAAAATTTCAGAGATTGTAGTTGCAATGTCTGTGAGTAAAGTTTGAATGTTGGTAAAAGTCATGTTACTCAATTGAAATTGTATTTTCACAAAACAAAAGTCGTGCGGTTACAAAAATGAGTGTTTGATGTTTCAAGAATAAAATCATAATGCTACGTGATCAATATTGTGATGTCACAAGATTAAAATTGTAATGTTGCATGATTAAAGACGTAATGTTACAAGTCCATAAGGTTCAGAGATAAAAGTTATAATGTTACAAAATTAAAATTTAACATTACAAAAATGAAGCTTTGATTTTACGAGAGTGAAACTGTAGGAGATTAAAGTTGGGTTGATACGAGCTTAAAGTCACACTGTTATGTTTTGAGAATTAAAGTCATAGAGTTACATTTGTAAAGCAGTTCTAATCTCATAAAATATCTTTATTCTCGTAACATGATGACATAATTATTATTCGTTCTGTGGCTCTAAGCTGCAATCAAGTGTAATTTGGAAACCTTAAAAAAAAAGGAAATAAGTTTTGATTTTAGTTTCCCGTGGCGCCTACCCGTGTGACGTCTCGCTCCACCTTCCTCTGACGGGCGGTGAGCAGACCGTCGGCGGACATGGCGTTGGTGTTCTTCACCGTGTTGATGATGGAGACGTAGGAGAAGAGCATGATCATGACGGGGATGAAGAAGCAGAAGATGAGGATGGAGATGATGTAGGATTTATAGATGGTGGAGTAGTTGGCTTTGGCCCAGTCCACCTCACAGGTGCCGTAACCTCGATCTGAGGAGGAAACAACCAAAGTTTGTCATGAACGGTCTCATGTTTCTGGGTCAATGACGTGACGTCCCTTTTTTTGTGTCCGAGTGTAATATTTCCTTCCATCATGAATTGAGTATTTCATCAAATATATTTCTTTATTCTATGAAACCTGTGTTATTTGAACACATCTTTAAACTATTAAAATATAACATGTTTTTTTGTGTTTTGGTACCTCAAACCCCCAAAATGTCAGGTGGTGCAACCGTCCTGACAAGTATCCACAGTAATTAAACTCTAAAAATTGAATGTCAGTTATTGTAAATGGAAATTAAAAATACAGTGGCATTATTTTATGCTTCAACCTTTTTAAATAAAACATTCTTTGCAAATGAAAAGAATTTTAAAGCTGTTGAGAAATGTAAAAAACTTTTGTCCCGTAATTTTCACCTTGTCAAATGTTAGGGTGGTGCAACCGTAACATTAGACTTTTATTTTAAAGTGAAGAGAATAAAACAGGAAACAGGAAACTGCATCAGCCAGAGGAGCCCAAATGACATTTGTGACCAAGTGGAAAAGTTTGTAGATTTCTCTGAAATACTGATAAAAAAGGTTTTTTCACTTCATTGGTGACTGGAACAATTTCCATGTCAGGTGGAACAACCAATGTAATAATGTGAAATGTTATTTTAACATCAAATTATTTATCTTATTCACAAATAAAAGAAATGAAACACACAAAATGAAAATGTATGAGTCACTACAGACACTTGAGAGATACTTGCCAATAATTTCACACAGAAAAAATAACAGGAACATATAAATATATTTTCATATATTTGGTTGCACCACCTGACATTTTTGGGTGCTCAAATTAAAAATACTAAAAAAGAATGAGCCTAAAAACTTTGAAATCTTGGTCAACTACTGAAATCCGTTAGAAAACATAATTCTTCTCTCAGAAATATGTTTTTATCCATTTTCAAAAAACTTTTTAAAAATACGTTTTTGGACCCTCTTTTCGTCATTGACCCTTCTGCTTCTGTGTGTGTGTGTGTGTGTGTGTGTGAGGTCAGACCTGTGAAGCTGCCCCACCCCAGCAGAGGAGCTCCGGCCCAGAAAAACGCTCCAGTCCAGATGCAGATCATGGCGACGGCGATGGTGTTCATGCTGATGCACTGAGCTGCAGAAAAACAACAACATGTTCCCAACGTTAGAAAGAAATTATCTGAAAAGGTTAAACATCACGATTCTGGCAACAACAGGACGGAAAAGTGAGAGGCTTTAAAAAGATGCAGCATTCCTCCTGACGGGGTATGAATGTCAAAGCTGTGACATTTTTTAAACAATGAGGCCTTTTCTCATCTTAGCAGCCTTTGCAAACATCTGCGTCTGAAAAGAGTCTCTGTGGACAAAGTGCACGACGCTTTGTGTTCAGGAGGAGGAAGAAATTCTGTTTGTTTGGTCTTTTTCTGCAGCGCTCACTTATCTAATGTCAATATACTGAGCCGACGGAAAATCACAGGGTGAGAGGAGACGTTTCTATGTGGTTTATGGTGATTATTCATTTCATTTTATACACTACAGTGTGCAAAGAGGGGGCAGGGAGGCAAAAAAAGCATGTTAAAGTGCCATGTTGGGAGTCAAAGCACACACTTATCTAAACTTTTACTGGTTAAAATGTGATAAACTGCTCTCCTGGGAGCAAAAACAAACTCTATTTTCCTTCTTGGGAGCAAAAAAAAGAGTTTAAGCGTCCTCTTGGGAAAATAAAACTCATACAGTTACAAGATTGAGGTCAGGAGATAAGTTTTATGTCGTAATGTTGTGATTTAAGAGACGCAACGTCGTGAAATAAAGAGCTTGAAGTTGCAATGTTAGGATTACAGAGCCGTAAAGCGACACAATTAAAGTTGTAATATTATAGGATATAAGTCTAGAAATTAGAAAATTTAATTAAGGTTGCAGTGTACAAGATAAAAGTTTTAAAAATTAAAAGATTTAAATTGGAATGTACCAAATCAAAGTCTTATTGTACGGGTTAAAGTCACAAAGCCAACAGGTGTTTAAAGTTTAGGGTCATAATGTTATAAATTTAAGTTGCAGTGGACAATATTTAAGCTGCGATTCTACAAAAGACTTGTAATGTTAGGAGATTTAAGCTGTAAAATTTTATTTTACTGCACACTATTCTAACATTTTGCTGGTTTAAATGTGACAAACTGCTCTCCTGAATGCAAAAACAAACACTAAATACTTTCTTGGAAGCAGTAAAAGAGTTTAAGTGTCCTCTTTGGAATAATAAACTCACACAGTTACAAGATTAAGGTCAGGAAATAACAAGATTTAAGTCATGATGTTATAATTTGAGTCGTAAATCTTAATGTTGAGGGTTTAAGTCATAAAATTAAGAGCTTAAAATTGCACTGCTATGATTTTAGAATTGTAATTTTGTAGGATAAAAGTCCTGAAGTTTGGAGGTTAAAGCTGTAAAGTTATAAATTAAAGTTACAATGTATGACAGTGAAGTTGTAATGTTGCCAGATTAGTCCTAAATTGTAAATCAAAGGCGGAAAAATTACAAGATTTACCGTACATTTTGTTGTACCAGACTGAAGTCCAGGTTAAAGTCACAAAGTCAACAGGTTTATCAAGTTTAGAGTCATAAAGTTACAAATTGAAGTTGCAGTGGACAAGATTAAAGCTGTAATGTTGTGAGATTAAAGCAGTAAAATTACACTATTCAAGTAATTTTAATGCACACTATTCTAACCTTTTGCTGGTTAAAATGTGATTAACTGCTCTCCTGGGAGCAAAAACAAACAGTAAATACTTTCTTCAGAGCCAAAACATGCTGTTAAGTGCACCTTTAGTAGCCTATTGCGAGCGAAAGTGCTCTTCTTGGATAATAAGCTTGCTGAAGTGCCTTTTTGAGAGCCAAAATGTGCTAAAGTGACCTCATTGATCTGTTAGCTGTGGGAAATTGTAATGGCAATGCATCATGTAAAATAGTATTTAGCAAAAGAAAATGCTACGACACTTTGGCAGCTTGAGTTCAGTCAGATAACTCATGTTACTCTAAACTTATAGCTCATGAAAGCAGCAGAAAACTGTTTGTATTTGGCGTCCTGGCCCTGAATCTTCCCCCTTCTTGCAGATTTTAGGGAGTGATGAGACTTGATACTTGATTCAATCAGAGCAGACGGCTCTGATTGTCTCTGTGGTCGGGAAAATCCGGCCCAACCACAGAGACAGGAAATCAGGCAGATTGAATTGAGAGGATGATGTGTGAGTGAGTTTCAGTGCGGCTTTAGTTGCCTGCATTTATTCATTCTTTATTTACTCAAAGTAAATCATGTATTTCATTTAAAACAACCACAGTAAAGGAATAAGAACCGGACCTCAATGTGGTAGAAGCTGCATTCATGGGTTGTTTTGAATTCGCCGACTACACTAGGAGTACATAATGATTTGGTGGAAACTTGTTGGTAATGGTAACACAAAAACTTTTATTTCACTCATGGTTAGTAGTTGGGTGAAGCCATTTATCACCAAACAACTGTGTTTACTCTGTATACTCTTGCTGTGTATTTCCCCCTTTAACATCAATGACAGCTTGAAGTCTTTTGTGCTCGTTGTGGATGAGGGTCTTTATTTTCTCAGATGGTAAAACTGACCATTCTTCTTGGCAAAAAGCCTCCAGTTCCTGTAAATTCTTGCTCTGTCTTGCATGAACTGCAGGTTTGAGGTCAGGAGACTGAGATGGCCACTCCAGAACCTTCACTTTATTCTGCTGTAGCCAATGGCAGGACCCAAATGTTGTCTTTTCATCTAAAATTTTTCACTTTTTGATTTCAAGAATACGACGTCTTCTCTAAAATATCAACTTTTTATCTCAAATTTCAACTTCATCTTTAATTTTTTGTCCTTAATCTCAAATATTGGTCTTTTCTCAAGGTTTGACTTTTTATCTAAAACTTTGACTTTTTGCTAATTTTGACTTTTATCTCAAGGATTTGAACTTAAAATCTCATAATCCAACTTTATATCTCAGATTTTGACTCAATTATCCCAAATTTGACCTTCTGTCTAAAGATTCTGAAACATGACTTTACCCTCAATTTTTTTGTGTGTGTATGTGTTTGGGGGGGTTATCTCAAAATTTTGACAACTTATCTCAATTTCTTTTCTTTCATCTCAAAGAATTCGGATTTTTTTTCCACATCTTTTTTTTTCTTTCTTTTTTTTCAAAATTTCAACTTTTAGCTAAAAACTTTGACTTGGCCTCGTGAGACTGAGATGGCCACTCCAGTACCTTCCCTTTATTCTGCTGTAGCCAATGGCAGGTCCACTTGACCTTGTGTTTTGGATCATTGTCATGTGCGAACGTCCAAGTACGTCTCATGTGCAGCTTCTGGGCTGATGAGTGTAAATTTTCCTCCAGTATTTTCTGATAACATGCTGCATTCATCCTTCATTCATCAGTTTGGACCAAGTTTCCTGAGCCTTTGTAGCTCACACATCCCCAAAACATCAGTGATCCACCTCCGTGTTTCACAGTAGGAATGGTGGACCTTTCATCATAGGCCTTGTTGACTCCTCTCCAAATGNAACAATGTTTATGGTTGTGGACAAAAAGTTCACTTTTGCTCTCATCACTCCAAATGACTTTGTTCCAGAAGTTTTGAGGCTTGTCTCTGTGCTGTTTGGCGTATTGTAAGCAGGAAACTTTGTGGCATTTGTGTAGAAATGTCTTTCTTCAGCCCATTTTTTCCTCAAGTGCCTCCTTATTGTGCATCTTGAAACAGCCAGACCACATTCTTTCAGAGAGTCCTGTATTTCAGCTGAAGTTATTTGTGGGTTTTTCTTTGCATCCTGAACAACTTTCCTGGCAGTTGTAGCTGAAATTTGGTCTAACTGACCGTGGTTTGGTTTCAACAGAATTCCTCCACCTCTGTGTTATACCTTATTTTCTTATGTATTTACAAACAGAAGTTTATTATGTTGAATTGATTTGTATTTGGAAAAGAAACAACTGAGGTTTCAGAAACAAAAAAGTAAGATAATGATGACAACCCTACTGTTTTTTCCTGTTTTTGAAGGACTCCCAGCTGCACATAAAAAGTTGTTGATGTCCTGAACGCAGCAACAGCGTTCAAAGTTTACACTCAGATCTTAAAAACCCACGCACAGGTTTCTTCTGCTTGTTTTTTATGAACAACCACAGCAGTGAAAGAACTCTTATCCCATTCTGACAACACAGAGCCGCCTAATTTCCATGTAATTTAGACATTCTTCAGCCTCTAAAAATAGAAACAAGTCACCTCAAATTTACTAAATGACATGTTGGAGAGATGTAAATGAAATTGCTGGAGACGGATGGTTGTAATTTCCATAGCTGGAGTTGGTAATAAGGTTTCATTAGCACTGAAAACCACGCTGCTGTGTCAGATAAGAGCTGCAGGAATGTGAGGCAGGCGCAGACGCCGGTCTGAGGCGCTCTCTCTCTCTCTCTTTTTAACGGGGTTTCAGGACTCTCACCTTTGTTGGGGTGGCAGCCCTTGATGTATCTGGTGACGCTGATAACCGTCAGGGTGTTGATGCTGGCCAAACCGAACAGGAGGGTGAAGAAACCGTCCACCTGGAAGGAAACAAAGAAGAAGTGGATGAAACTTCAAACGTCCTCGGGGTGAAGATTCAGGCCTGATTGTTCCAGAGCTTTCTCTCTCTCATCTGAAGTTTGTTTTGCTTTAAGTTTTATCAGATGGAGACACCGCAGCTGAAGAGCTTTTCCTGCCTGATCTTTAGGCCAGATCCACATGTAGCTGAGAATCTGGGAGATCGCATTTATTTTTATTCATTTCAGCCTGTCATTCACACGAAACCACAGTTTGAAGTCTCTAAAAACAATCAGCCAAAGTAAAGATTTTGGGAAACTCCGAATTTATGGTGTCATGTATAAAACTAGAGTTTGTCAATCCCAGACGTGAAATATGAAAGAGAACACAAAAACCTTTCTAATACTCATGGTTTGTGGTTGGGTGAAGACATTTATTTTAAAAAAAATACTCTTTTTAAATCATAATGATGACAGAAACTTCAAAAAAGACCCTGTTAAGAAGTTTACACCCCCTGGTGATTTTGTCCTAATAAATGCACAAAAGTTAATACAAATGTGTTTGAATGTCTCCTAAAAGTAACAATCCTCACCTGTGATCTATTAGCTTGTAATCAGTGTGTGTGAATAAAAGGTCAAGAGAGTTTCTGAGCTCCTGACAGACACTTGCATCTTTGATCCAGTGCTGCACTGACATTAATTGAACTGTACAAAACAGGAAAGGGATATAAAAAGATATCCAAGGAACTGAGGATGCCAATAAGCAGAGTTTAAACTCTAATGAAGAAGTGGAAAATGAGGGATTCTGTTGAAACCAAACCAACAAACATTTCAGTTACAACTGCCAGGAAAATTGTTCAGGATGCAAAGAAAAACCCACAAATAACTTCAGCTGAAATACAGGACTCTCTGAAAGAATGTGGTCTGGCTGTTTCAAGATGCACAATAAGGAGGCACTTGAAGAAAAATGGGCAAATGCCATGAAGCATCCCGCTTACAATACGCCAAACAGCACAGAGACAAGCCTCAAAACTTCTGTAACAAAGTCATTTGGAGTGATGAGAGCAAAAGTGAACTTTTTGTCCACAACCATAAACATTGTTCCATTTGGAGAGGAGTCAACAAGGCCTATGATGAAAGGAGGTGGTAAGGATGACACTTTGTGCCTCCACCTAGTGACTACAAAACCCCATGTGTGAGCTACAAAGGCTCAGGAAACTTGGTCCAAACTGATGAATGAAGGATGAATGCAGCATGTTATCAGAAAATACTGGAGGAAAATTTACACTCATCAGCCCAGAAGCTGCACACGAGACGTACTTGGACGTTCACACATGACAATGATCCAAAACACAAGGACAAGTGGACCTGCCATTGGCTACAGGAGAAGAAAGGGAAGGTTCTGGAGTGGCCATCTCAGTCTCCTGACCTCAAACCTGCAGTTCATGCAAGACAGAGCAAGAATTTACAGGAACTGGAGGCTTTTTGCCAAGAAGAATGGTCAGTTTTACCATCTGAGAAAATAAAGACCCTCATCCACAACGAGCACAAAAGACTTCAAGCTGTCATTGACGTTAAAGGGGGAAATATACGCTATTAAGAACTGGGGGATGGAAACTTTTCATCAGGGTCATTCTGGAAGTTTCTGTTGTCATTATGATTTAAAAAGAGTAAACACAGTTGTTTGTTAATAAATGTCTTCACCCAACTACTAACCACAGCTGTATACAGCAGATTTAGGGCACTGGAAATCCGTACCCTGCTCAAACACGCTTCAACCCTTAAGCCCAGTTCATTCGGCCAGTGTGGCCACAAGTGAACCATGATCAAGCACGATACTCTTCTCCTTTGGCTCACTTTGGTGAGGTGTGTTCGTGCAGGGCGCTTGATGCACAAGCACGCATATGCAAGGTGCTCGTGACATATAATCGCTGCAACTGATCCTCTGGACAATCATTTTAAACAATGATGGAGTGTTAGAGGGTGTGTGTCGCTCCAAAACGACTTAACATGAACCAAAAAGTAACTAAATTTGTAGTCAAGTGTTCTCTCTTGTCCCAACTCTGATGAGATTGTGTCTTATGAACAAAAGCTTCAAGATGTCACAGGTGGGCCAACTGTATCCACTGACGCCAAAGTTTCCCAGCTTTCTCCAAAACTCAGGAGCTAAAGTTATAAACCAGAAACCCAACTGAAGTACCCCTCTAAATTCAGCTTTAGGCATATATTGTTTTGCTTCTTTTTTATTACAAATTGGTGCAACCCATGGTCCTTAATTTAAGCTTATTAAACCTCTTAAGACCGGGCGTCCACATATGTGAATGTGACATTTCTGCCTCTCACACCCATGAAACTTCATTTTCTAAAACTTTAATCTGTTAGCCACATTTAGAGACAATCCCCACATCATCTTTTGGTGATATCACAACTTTACACTACATCACTGTACAAGGACCAAGTTTAGTTTTTGTGCTAAGGTCTTAAAAGGTTAAATAGAGTTACGTAATGCAAAACTGAGGCGCAAATTTGTTAAAATATAGATAATCTAAATCAGTGGTTCCCAAAGTGGGGGTCGGGACCCTTTGGGGGGTCGCGAGACATTGATAGGGGGTCATGGAATGTGTCCCAAAATTGAAAACTATGAACAATTCATGAACATTTTATCCATTATTGTGAGAATAAAAGCAAAAATTGGGGTGAAAGATAATATAAAATTATGCAAACAGAAAATGTTTTATCTGTTTTTCACATTTTTTTGTTCATGTTTGATGCTGTGAACTCAGCAAAGTGCACATTAGTCGGTAAATTTTCTATCGATCAGTTAAATTAAGTATCCTCAGGAGGGTTTTGTTGGTTTTTGTCTGTTTTTGGATTGTCCCATTAGTGTTGTACTACAGCAGGGGGTCACCAGTCCCTAACGCTGCTATTTTGGGGGTCACAGGCGGAAAAGTTTGGGAACCCCTGATCTAAATAATAATATCTAAAATAGAGGAGTGTGGCTGTTGCTTCTGTGTAGTTTATTTCATTTCCTGGATCCTAATTCTGCAGAAATGTTTGGAACTATCTCTTTGAATTTCATGCCTTTTTAGGGGTTTTTTACTTGAAAACAGTTTTTAGATGAAACGCCAAAGTGTTGTTGCGGTTTATCAATTCGGTCAGTCAATTTAAAAAACAGCGTTTTAGCCGACCTAAAACAAAAACTTTGTAAAAAGGCTTTCAGAGTGGAATTTTTCTGAAAAACAGTTTCACCATTGCCATGCAGACAGAAAACTTCAGGCAGACTTCCTGTTTAGAAATCTTAGTGAAATATTTAGAAATTGTACCTCAAGATTTAGAAATCTTGACTAAATGTTTAGCAATCTTAGCTTAAGATTTAGAAACCTTAGGTAAATATTAAGTCTCAGCTAAATACCAAGAAACATCAGAAAAATATTTACTATGTGTTTAGAAATATAGCTAAGGGGCGCACCTGTGGCCTGTTTCCCACTCTCTCCCCCTTTCCTATTCTATCTACTGTCCTCCTCTATCCAATTAAAGGCAGAAAAGCCCAAAAAATATCTCTAAAAAAAAGAAATGTAGCTAAACATTTAGAATCAGGACGTTTATTTAAAAAATTTAACATTCAGATAGAACACTTAACTTTTATAGATAATATTTGATAAATAAAATTCACAAATATTTCTCTAATTCTGAATAAAAAGTGACATTTTAGGGCGAAATGTGGAGAAATGTTGTTTTTTGTCGTGTGTGCAACTTTACAATCAGCGCCACATACAGGCCGTCCAGTCCCTAAACACTGATTTTTCTTCTCTGTGTTTTTGGTGTTTTCAGGTGTGTAAACTGGGCCTTAAAAGCTGAATCAAACTGATGAACAGCTGTTTATTGAAGGCGAGGGTTTCCTGCGCTCTGTCAGTCAGACTCTGATGGCGTGCTGCACCGTTTCCAGGTGACACGGATCACTTAAGGTCCCTCGCTGGTTAATGTCCTGATCTTCCTGAGTCTTAATCCTATTACTGTCAGTCATCACGTTTTTACACCCTCACATTCAACAGATTAGCGGAGAACTAATGTCTAGACTGGTCTTATTTCAATGTTCTTTATCTGTTTTTCTCTGCACGGAGCTGCAGAAAATGATCCGCTCAGCTCATCTTACAGTCTTTACAGAAGCTTTTATGATGTTCTTACACACCTTTACGCTTCATTAGCGCTCGTTTTCTCCCCTGTGCAGCTTTAAAGACTCCATCATTTCAATAATATCCTCTCCCACAGGGTGAAAACACAGGGATCTGACCCAGCTTTCCAGCGTTCATGTCCCATCATGCTCTATGCAGTAAGCTGTTAATGCTTCTCACATGCCTGTCTCCTTCACCTTCCCGCTCCGTCTCTCCTCTATTTATGTCGCCTCTTAGTTTCCTATTATTTACCCCCTCCCTCTCTCTCTCTCTCTCTCTCTCTCCCTCTTTCTCTCAGGGGACGGTGAAATAAGAGGGGCGTTCTGCTATCTCAATATTTCTCCTCCACCTGAAAACTTCAGGTTTGGATTTCTGGAGCATGAGATCATCCTGGAGAACTTCTGTTTGCGGTCTTTCCCTGTTCCTGCAGCTTGGGTATCACCGTTTCCATCACAGCTTGCCTTAAGCGAGAGAAAATAACCGGCGTGAATTCCAGGTTCAAGTATGACAACTATTTCATTTCAAGCCAGGAGGAAAACACAGAAGCGCTTCCCGGAGATACTCATCTTTTATTTCAGCGCAGCTTCATGTTACGTTGAATCTCAACAACATGAAAACTTTGTGGTGAAATTATGCAACGAACGTCCGCTCTGCAGCCTCATTAGTTCCTTGTTTGCTTGTTGACAGGTACCATTCTGCTCAAAGAGTTTCCCTGGTTTAAAGGTCTCCACGGGGGTAATCTGATTACAGATTTAACCTCCAGCCCACATGGCTACTCTCATAATCCTTTGAACGAACACACACACACACACACACACACACACACTTATGCATTGTCAATTCACCGTAACACAGCCTCAGACTCCTTTAATGTACTTTATTAATGGGGATTGGCTTAAGAGAATCAATGCATACACGTTTTTTCTCTGCACAGTAGGGCTGAACGATTTATCGTTTTCATCGATTTATCGTCATCATGTGATCGCAAAAGCTGCCATTTTTTTTTTCTCCTGACTGACCCAGGATCAGTTATATCAGCTGTTTCACACACACACCTGTCTTTGAGTGTGAGACTGTTGGGAAAAATCCTTATTTTCTTGGGATTGTTAAATTTTGTTTTGACTTGTTTTGCATTTCATTTTATTTAACTTGATGCAATTCAGGATATTTTTCACTACATTATTTTTAAAAGTTAAGCATCATAGATAGCTCTTTTTGTTCTTCTTCTTTTTGTGCTTAGTGGATATGGCACCATGAGGTTTGCCCTCAAGCGAGTGGCCCAGATTCGATTCTCACCTGTGGCCTGTTTCCCACTCTCTCCCCCTTTCCTACTCTATCCACTGTCCTCCTCTATCCAATTAAAGGCAGAAAAAGCCCAAAAAATATCTTTAAAAAAAAAGAAATGTAGCTAAACGTTTAGAATCAGGACGTTTATTTAAAAAATGTGACATTCAGATAGAACATTCAACATCTTAAGATAATATTTGATTAACAAAGTTCACAAATATTTCTCTAAATCTGAATAAAAAGTGATGTTTTACGGCTAAATGTGGAGAAACGTTGTTGTTATTTGTCGTGTGTGCAACTTTACAATCAGCGCCCCGTACAGGCCCTCCAGTCCCTAAACACTGTTTTTTTTTCTCTGCGTTTTAGGCATTTTCAGGTGTGTAAACTGTGATTTGTTTTTGCTCCTTCTGACCCAGGATCTTTAGTATCAGCTGTTTCACTAACACGTGTCTTCAGTGCAAGACTGTTGGGAAAAATCCTTATTTTCTTGGGATTGTTAAATTTTGTTTTGAATTGTTTTGTATTTTATTTTATTTAACTTGATACAATTAAGGATATTTTTCACTACATTATTTTTAAAAGTTAAGCGTCAAAGATAGCTCTTTTTGTTCTTCAGTTTTTAGAACAAAAAATACTATTTAGAAAGTCTGGTTTAGAAATAACAGGAATGGGTGTTACACTCAGGGACCATTTATCTAAAAATCTTCTTTTTCATTTTTTTTGCCTTTTATTCTATAACTTTGTATAATTTTGACTTAAATCTAAGAATTTTGATTTTTTTAAATCAAAATTTCAACTTTTTATCTCAAACATTGCCTTCATTTCAAAACATAGACTTTTTTTATCTTAGACTTTTGTCCTTAAATGAGAAAGTTTGGACTTTTTTCACTTAATGTTAAAATGATTTTTTTAAACTCTGGAAGTTATTGACTTTTGGTCTAAGAATTTTGCTTTATTCCCCAAAATTTCCACTTTTCATTTTAAAATATTGACCTTTTATCTCAAAGTTTGAAACAATTCTTACCCTCAGTTTTCATCCTTGTATTACAGTAGAAGCTTTTGATGTTTCAATGGTTTGATGTAATTTTCTGTCAAGTTTGTAAATGTTACTGTACAATGTGAAAACTTCACAAGGTTTGATTTAAAGAAAATCGTGAATCGAATTGAAATCGCTATATCTGCCAGAAAAATCGCAATTAGATCTTTTTCTGAAATCACTCAGCCCTAGTGCACAGTCATGACATACAGCTCACTTTAACCCAGTGTTGTTTCCACAGTCTTCTCCTGCAGATATATTTAAGGTGTATGCAGCATTTACCTGGCACGTCCAAATCCACGTGATCAAATAACCGTCGTCTTTAAAGATGTTGAATATCTCCAGGATCCCTCTGGAGTACCCGAAGACGGAGATGCTGGCGTCGGAGATGGCGAGGTTTAAGGTGAGGAAATCCGTTGGCTGGAGCGAGGCTCTCTGTCTGTACAGGACAAACATCACTAAACTGTTTCCAAACCACGACAGCCATCCTGCACAAAGAGAGAGAGAGACNAAAAAATTACGATACCTCGTAGAAACGTTTCTCTCATCCTTACACTAAGGTGGTATGATGATGTCATCTGGCTGCATGGTGTTCAGGTGTTTTTTTTCTGAGAAGTTAGTTTCTCATTAGTTATTGGACGTTAAAAACCACGATATAAGTTTCGTTTTACGATAGTTGACAGCTGCCGTTCGTGAGTAGTTTTTATCGGGGATATAAGAAACTTCAGGAAAGAGCCAAAAGGAGACTAAACCTTCTGAAGAAGAAGAAATGAATATTTTTATTTCTCTTTTTTACTTGGCTCCACCAGAAATTCTCTACTGCGCAGACTCTGGCTGCACAATGGCGGCTAGAGAAACGGGGTTTTTTGGCTTCGAAATCAAAGAGAGTTACGCAGTGAGTAGAGCAGAAAGGGTAGAGATGAGCAAGGTAGAGTGGAGGAGATAAGAGTAGAGTTAAGTCTAGCAGAGTAAATAAGGTGACCATAGAGAAGAGTTGGAAAAGGCAAAAAAAAGAAAAATAGAGAAGTGTAAAAAAGAGTAGAGTCACAGTTTTTCTCAATTGTTTACACACATTTTTGAATGTATGCCTCATACACTCTAAACTTCACAGATACTTCAAAATGTATTCAATTTGTTTTCAAATGACACACACAAGCCACCACATGAACAGACTTTTATAAGAACCAGTTAAACACTGCTTGGGTGAAAAAATGATGAATGGAGATGACCGCTTTAATGGAAGAACATAAAAAGTGCAGGAAGTGCACGGGTTAAATTTTACTCAGGATTCAGATACTACAAAGAAAGTTTGTGTAAACTCACCTAAGACGAGCAGGTAAACCCCGATGATGGTCTCCCCCTGCTCGCTCAGAGGGGGGTCCGTGTGCAGAGTGCTGAGGTTGTTGTTCCTCCATGGGATGTTCACCACCTTCAGAGGAATGGCCTTCAGCGTTATTTCCATGGTCGACGCCAACTCATGAATCCTTCCTGTCCCGTACGGTCGCTCCGTTCCCCTCCGCTCCCAGTTTCCCCGACTGAGACGCACCAGCAGGATGAACAGTCAGTCCACCTTAAATCCAGCTTAGATGAACTCGCTAATACCCCCCCACCACCCTACCGCCATCACCACCGCCACTCGCTCCACGAATCATTGCACCTGTAATCCTGTGTGTGTCTTAACTGCTAAGCAGATAGAGATTTTTGGGTGCAAAGCCTGGCACACGGGGAAATGTCTAGTCAGCTCGTCCTGATGGACTCAAGCCACAGTTACTAATCATGACAAAGCTTCACAGAACATTTCAGCCACGGCTTTCTCCAACAATCCTAAAGACAGATAAAAAAAACTGTTGGCTAATGCAGTTTTCTGTGCTGTTTTTCGTACATTAGGACACGTGGCATGTTGAATGTATTGGATATGAATCTCTTGTGAGAGTGTAATGTACATTTTTAAAGTTTTTCAGTAAAACTTCAAGCAGAAAAACTTGAATCAGAGTTTTCTTTGGGGAAAAGGTTATTTATCTGCAGAAAAGTCAACGTAAGATCCATCTGATCTGGTTAAGAATCAATCAGAGGGATTTGTTAGAAATAAAGGCTACTGACGTTGAAAGTTTGAACTATTGATTTCCATCCCTCTTCATAAGTCTATTCAAAACAACTGTAACTATTTTAAACTTTTTAACACTTGTAAATATCTTAATTTTTTTATTTTGTCAACTGTCAAATGTTGATTAAAGGATTTCAACATATCATTAGGTCAGTTTTCCTTCAGTAAGCTCAGCTTAGCACAGAAACTGGAGGAAAGAGTGAACAGTTTTCTGCTGCTGTCTTAAGTTCGTCCGTCTGCCATTGGACGCCCTATTTAAACAGATTTCTTCTGGTTTAAAAGTTTATTCTTGGCATTGAACTTCACTTAAAGCAGGATGATCTGATAGCAGCAGCTCAAACAAGAAGGTCGTTCTGACCACTTCTTTTTGTGAATGGTTAAAATAGAAAAATAAAACAAATATGTGTGAAACACTTCACTCAAAGTGGTAAGATATTTACGTTTATAAAATTGGACGTCAAACATGAAGCATCTTCACCACTTGCAGAAACGTTCTCAACATTCTCTTGTCTCACTCCCATTTTCTCCTTTTTGAAATCTACATCTTTTCAATTTTAGGGTTTTTCAGTTTCTTTTTTGAGCTGTGGTCTCAATAAACTTTTCATCATTGATCACACTTTTCGATGATAATTTTAACTGCAAACTAAATCTGTTCAGTCTGGCTTTTATGTAGGGTTTTTAAAAAAAAATAATTTTATAACTTTATTTAAGTGTAATCTTTTACTATCTTGTTTCTTCATGATTTTATTATCTTGTCATCTTTTCTCTTGGTGCTTTTATCTATTCATTCATACTCCACTCTCATTCTTACCCTTTAACTACTTATGTCCTGTTTATTGCACTTTATTTATCTCACCCATTTACAATCTTACTGCCACTTTGTTATTTCTGATTTTTAATCTTATTAGTTTTAATTTTTAGGATATATTTAAGTGCTGTGCATTTGGTCTCTTCTGTAAAATCTTTCTCTCAGTATACAGTTTTTACCCTTTTCTGTTTTCTGTTTCATATGTATTTTATGAAAGTTTTGTTAAATCACTGTGAAGCACTTTGCATTTTATTTGTATGAAAGATGCTTTATAAATAAAAGTTGATTGATCAGCTGATGGACTGAATATTTCACTTGAATTGTTGTGTTGTTGATTTTCAATAAATCACTCTCCCATTTCTTCTTTTTGCATTCTAGAACTCAGATTAAAACATTTTAAGATCCAACAGTGCAAAATATTAATTTGTGCAATTTTTCAATTGGGTCTTAAGATTTTGATCAGGAGTGTTTGCCAGGATATTCAATAGGATGAAGAATAGCGCAGCAAACATTTAGCTTTTGAAGGATGTAAAGATAAAAGAACAAAAAACAAACCAATTAAAACACAATACACACAGAATGTTTTCCCCGTCTTGCACATGTTCTGCACAGACTCGGCACAAAGACGAGGGGCCTCGTGTAAAACTGCTCTGTGAAGTGGAATATGTGGGTCAGGCTGTTATCAGGCTTAAAGTGAAATGTATACATGCACAATTATAATTCTTTCCTAACTCTGAAACAAAAGTCAAACTGTGCATCACTAAACATCCATTCAGANCCATCAACAGGAATTACTCATCAACCACCTGTCTGATTGGTCCAAAACTCACTTAATGGAAAAATTAACTCCTACACACTAAATGCAAATAAAACTAACTCAACGTAAGGTTGCAGGTCAACCGGTTCTTGTTGGGCAACATGAATGTTAAGGTAAGACCAGGTTACATGGGGCTCTAAGGGGGTTGTAAGGTTGTCACGATTTCAATTTTCTGAATCACAATTATTGTGAGAGGAAATATTGTGATTTTACGGTTATTCACAATTACTGACAGTGTGAAAGAAAACAACTGAGATTTTTAAGTTTTTGTCTTTAAAAAGTCTTTAACGATGCCTGAGCTTTTAAACATTCACTGTCCTTTAGATCGGTAATCGTAAAATTGGTTAATCTTGACAACCCCGGGGGGTTGACTCACTTTTGAGGCCAGTCTCAAGTGGCCACTCCAGGTATTGCAGTTTTGGGACTTCACAGTTTTTCACAATTGTTTACAGACATTTTCTGAAAGCATGCCTCACATTCTCAGAACTCTACACACAATTAAAAAAAATCAACACATAATAAGCCTTAATTATCCTGCAAAATGAAACCTTAAATTTGAAACTATGTTAAATGACACACACAAACAGCCATATGAACAGACATTTATATGAAGCAGCTGAACACTGATGTGCTCAGTGTAAAACACTACGATGAATGAAGAACACTTCTTTATCATTCATCATTATGATTGAGGCCTTTTTTGTTCAGTTTTACACTTTATACAGTTTTACACTGATTTGTTTTCAAATTTAAAGTTCATTCCATTGGAAAAATGAAAAAAATCAACAACTGGCTTTGTTGAGGTTTTTTTTTTTTAAATTTAAATTAGGTTTAAATCTTTTTAATTCAAAATTTCAGCTGTTATTTACCTCATAATTTTTATTTGCATCACAAAATTTTGACTTTTGGTCCTCATATTTTTGACATTGTATCTGAAGTTTTTTCTGACTTCCGCCCTGTCTGAGTGAAAGTGAGAAGATTAGTCGGTCGAACAGCAGGCGAGCAGCGCTTGTCGTGCGTGTTGTGTTGAAGACAGCTGCTACTGAGATTACTCCTCTGCTAAGCTAACAGGTCAAAGGTCAAGGAGGAGCCAACAAGCAGCAGGTGCAAAGATCCACAAAACTTTTTAACGCCATCAACAGTCAGGAGAGAAAGGTTTGAGCAGACGCTTTTCTCTGTTTTTATCAAATGTTTCCTTTCTGGAGCAGAGTTTACAGGTGTTTTCACGCCAGATGAGCTTAACTCTAGTGTGTGTGTGTGTGTGTGTGTGTGTGTGTGTGTGTGTGTGTGGAGCTATCAGCCACAGAGCTCCACTGCATCATTAACCCAAAGATGATTACTCGCCCTCTCTCTCTCTCTCTCTCTCTCTCTCTCTCAGATGTGAGGTTAAAAGCTCACAGTTTTCCAAATGGAAAATCACAGACACACACACACACACACACACACACACTATTATGAAGGTGTGTGTTAAAGGCTGCGAGCTGTCTGAGGGCGACAAAGCTTCTCTTCACAGAGGACATAGACCAGGTCAAGAGAGTAATACAGGATCGGCTTAAAAAGCTCCACACACTCTCTCTCTCTCTGTCACTGAGTGAGACACAGAGTCTGTTTGTATGAAGCTTCATACATGGAGCTAAAAGGCCTTTCTGTCACTTTTGGCTCAATCTGTGTATGATATCACCAAAGTTTGCTCTTCATAGACGTATATTTTCTATCCTTCCTTTCAGCTTGGAGCTATTTTAAGACAGAAGAGTGTTTACAGACGGAAATGGGGACAGTTTTGTCATAATCTGATACTTTACATGTCACCTCTGAATTATTTACGTCCTGTAAGAGAAATTCTGTGAGATTATTTGATGAAACAGGACGACTAATCTGCAGACGTCCAGCTGGTGTCCAGGTGAATATGACACCTACATTTTAACAGAAGACAATAAACAACCTTAGCGTGTTCACACCCTCCTCTCAAAGGTTTTAATTCTTCCGTTTTTTCCATTTACAGTTACACAAACTTTCATGGAGGAAACCAAAGCTGGAGCGTAAAAGCTGCAGTACCTGGAGTGTCCACTTGAGGCATGTCCAACTGTAGAGTTTTGGGTAACACTTTACAAGAAGGGTTCCTAATTTAACCTTAGTTAATGCATTATTAAGCATTAATAAATAGTTAAATAATGTGTTAATAGACATGATCAACTGTGACTTGTTACAAAGTGAAATATCTGCAATATTTTGATTCACTTACTGTGATTTTATTGCTTATTTCTTGCTTATTGTACCAATTGCACACTTTTTAGTATTTTCTTCTATTTTTCTATTCCATTTTTAATACATCTTATCTCATTGCTTCTTCTATTTTATTTAGTTTTCAATTTTTATTGCATTCTTTATTGTCCTTCTTATCCCTAATTATTCCTTTCTACTCTTGTACTGTGTGATGAGCATCTGGCAACACTAAATTCAAATATAACTAACGTATAAGTTAATGCATTAATAAGCAGTTAATTAATGCATTACTAAGCATTATTGTAATTAGTTATCCTTACGTATGTATTACTCTTTATTAATTAATATGTACATAAAGCTTAATAGGAATCATTTCCTAATGGTGTTGATTTAAAATAAATAAAGATGAAAAAGAAGCATCATCACCCAAACATTTTTTTAAAACACTCCCTCTCTTTTCGTAGTCAAACATTTATATAATGGAAAAATAGATAATGAATTAAAGCCAATCTTTGCCAGTTAGAAGTATCAAAATGAAAAAAATGTCTTTTTTTTAGATTTCTCGCCTTTTTTGCAAATATAAAGTTTAAAAAAAGGCAAAATTTCAACTTTTGTCTCATTTATTTGACTTGTTCATCTCAGAATTTTGACTTTTAGACTCAAAATTTGATTTTTTTTTGGCTCAAAATTTCAATTTATTTCTCATAATTTTGTCTTATCATATTGTCAGTCATTGAATTTCTATTGTTTTAAACTGACAGCTCTTTTGGGCCTTCATTGTTCTTCTATTTCTTGACAGATGGTTTATTATTTTTCACTCAGTCCAACTGTTATCAAGTGAAAAATCTTTTTTTTTAGGGGGGCAGCTGCCACCCTGTGCCCCCCCCAGTAGATCTGCCCCTGCAAGTCGGCTAAAAGCTGCACAAATGGACTACAACCAATCTGCAGAATCTGAAACCCAAACCAGTGTTTATGTTTTCATATTTTGAGTCTTATTAGACTTATAATGAGCCTCATTCTCCTGACAAGGCTGGGAAATTGTCTGTAAATGTTTGGTTTCTTGTATTAGGATGTTTTCCTCACTTTAAGAAATAACGCCCATGAATTTCAGTCGCGTATTCACAGCTTAGAGTCCGTGCTTTCTGCATGTGTCACTCTGAGGACAGAGAAGATTAACTGGCTCAGATTAATAACCAGGCTGATTACCAGCAGCTGTTATTTATGAGACATCTGCCAAAGCACGAGTCCATATATTAAATCCTTCTTGTTCCCCTTTCATCGCTCAGATTTACGGCCCCTCAGGTTTTATGTGGTGTTACTTTACAGATAAATGAGGCAGGTAAATTCAGCCAGTGTCCCCACAGATTGAGGTAATGAATGGTTCACGGATTATAATTGAGACAGGAGAGATCAGAGCTGTTTGATTTGTCGTCTCATCTGTTTGAGCGGAGACAGACGCTGTTAACACGCAGCGCCGTGTGGAGGGAGCTGTGAGCGGGAGCGCGGCTGCTGCCAGGTGTCGAACAGCTGGACCCTGAGCTCTTAAGTGAGTCACTGAAGAAACTGTCTGGTATGTTTTCCAGGTGGTCAGGAGAGAGAGAGATTCCCTTTAAGTGAAGCCAGACTGAGAGAGGTTAAACTCTCACATGTGGGTTTAAACTGGAAGACGGAGCATCCTCGAGCAAAGGCTGGACAGTGATTAAAATATTACTCTGACAAACCAAATGGCTCAATAGGTCACATTCACTCCTGATCAAAAGTTTAAGACAGCTTTTAAAAGACAACATCTGCACAAAAATGTGGACTGAAGTCATTTTCTGTCAGGTATTCTCACTGACTCAAGTGGTATCCCAAAAACATTTCACCTGAACTGAGCCTGAGGATCTGATTGGCTGTCTGTCAAAACACGGGAGCCGACTGCAGCCCAATAACCATCAGATGGCATCTGAGAGAGAAGAACAAAACTTTCTTCAAAGGTCACCTCCCCTTCCACTAAATCACCCATTTGGACTCTGACAGAGAGCATCAAAATTAGACATTAAAAGGTGGAAGAAAGTTTGATTCTCAGAGGAGAAAAAATTGAACCATGACTTGAACTTTGGTGCCAATTTGCCTCCTGAAAGGGCACATTTCCACAATTTCAGGGTCCCAATGGGCATCATAACCCCAATTAGCCTCATATGGGTCACTTTGGCACACGTTTTGGCATTTGTAAGGAGACTATAGTGCCTATTTGCATCCAAAAAGAGCACTTTTATGACAATTTGCCTTCCAAGAGGGCACTGTAGCAACAATTTGCTTCATACAGGACACTAATGGACATATTTTCCTCCCAAGAGAGCACTTTGATACACATTTTGGCTCCTGAAAGGGGACTGTGGTGCCATTTTAAATCCCAAAGGATACTGAAGCTCCTATTTGCCCCCCAGAGTGGCACATTTTTGGTGTTTTAGCCCCCAAGACCGGGGTCCCTAAGCACACATCTTTGCTCCCAAGACAGCACTTTTGCTCAAAGTTGCTTTCCCAGGGGACACCTTAGCACTAAGTTTCTTACTTAGAGAGCACTTTTGCACTCATTATGGTCTTGAAAAGGGAACTTTATTGTGTTTTGGCTTCCAAAAAAAGCACTTTAGCCCCAATTTTCCTCCAAAGAGGGCACTGAAACGCAAATTTTGCCTCCAAAGACGGCACTTTAGAATAGAAAAGAATATTCTTGGGGGACATATTTTTGTCACAGCAGCTCACAACAATCGAAGTGCAAAAATGCAATTATACAACAGAATAATAATTTTACAAATCCAAATAAGGACTTAAAAATTAAGAAAAAATAATCACTATTGACATTAACAACAGTATAGATATCTAAGAATGAACGATGAAAAGTGAAGTGACGTGCAAAGATTGTTTCAAAGATAGAATGACATCAGGTGAGAGTCCAGTTATGTTGTGTTGTAAAGTCTTATTGCAGTTAAACGAGTGATTTGCCCCACAAGAAGGTACTTTAGAGCCAATTTGCATTCCAAGATGGCACTTTGTTGGTGTTGTGGCCTCAAGACAAGGGTTCTTAAGCACGCTTCTTAACGCCCAATGAGGGCACTTAAGCCAAAATTGGCCTTTCGTCTATGAAAGAAAGTTTGATTCTCTGAGGAGAAAAATTGAACCTTGATGGTCCTGATGGCGTCCAACGTTACTGTCATGACTATAAGATCCCACTGAGATGTTCTCTAGGCGACACAGTGGAGGGGGGGGGCATCATGATCTGCTTTTTCTGAACAATGGAACAATGGAGCTGACGGTTGTTCAGGGGCGTCCTTCATGACTGAGGGCCCTGCTCTGTGTGATAATGACTGGGTTTGTCAACAGGACACTTCACAATGTCCACCTGACAAAAGACTTCTTCTTCTCCCAGAGGAATAATCTCTCTCTTTTGGATCATCCTGCGTGTTCACCTGATCTAAATCACATCGAGAACATTATGGGATGGATGGAGAGGGAAGTTTGCAAAAATGGACGTCAAACATGAAGCCATCTTGGAGCAATATTACCAACGTTTCCCAGTGTAAAATGTAAATTTATGCAATTTTTCAACTGGTTGTAAGAGTTCTGCTTTTTTACATTCATGTGTTTTCTTAAATTTCCACTTTTTCAGTGACGAAAGGTCAAACTGAGATATTAGACGTCTCTTTCTGACATGAGGGGAATCAGCATCTGTGAGTGAAGAATGTGTTGAACATCTTTGTCCAGTGACGTCTGATATTCAGACCCTCATCAGCCTTAAAGAGGCCTCAGTCACTCAGCGGTCAGCAGGTCAGTCTAAGTTATTTAGTTCTTTCCTAATTAAACCCAAACAGACGTGTGTCATGGTTGGCTGGTTAAAACCAGAGCGTCATCTTCTGTAATGACAACGTTTCGCTGAGGGAGAGGGTAACGGCAGCGCTCGCTAACCTCCTGTCAGACACGGGTCAGCTCACCAACCCTGACGAGGCTCCGGGACACATGAGAACATCTCTGTCGTTCACGGGGTCGTGCTTTTTCGAGGAGATCTGAAACGCTGCTTTGATGTGACTTTGATCCTGACTGACAGTTTAAAGCTTGTTTACACCTTTCCACCGTCCACACAGGCGCCCGTGTGTTACAACACGGCCGTTTGGGGGCAGACCAGCTTTCATTGTCGGTTTGTCAGGTCGCTAATCTCCTGGATCCTCTGAGGGCCAGAGGAGAAGATCCAGGGTCCGGTGTCAGAGGTTTAACTCAGAATAAACCAGACCGAGCATGGAGGCTCACCTTTTCTTTCAGGTGCACTGAGCTGCCAAACCTTCAGGTAAGCTGCAGACGCCATAGGCTGTCAGAGGAGCTGAGGTTAGAGAGGGTCAGGTAGAGCGACCAACGCCCTCTTTTACCCGGACATGTCCTTAGTTTTGGTGCTTAAACTCTGTCCAACTCAGATTTTGAGATATTTAAGTCAAAACTACGGGACAAAAGTCAAAGTTTTAAGGTTAAAAATCAAAACTATGTGATAATAAGTCGAGAGTTTGACGTAAATAAAAGTTTAGAAGAAAAAACTCAAAATTATGACATGAAAAGTCGATTCAAGAAAAAAATATATATATATTGATAAAACGACAAAATTTTGTTACAAAACGTCAAAACTTTGAGATTCAAAGTCAAAATTATGGAATAAAAGTCACAATTTAGAGATAAAGAATCAAATTTATGAGATACAAAGTCAAGGTTTGAAGAAAAAAGTCACAATTTTGAGTTTCAAAGTCAAAATTATGGAATAAAAAGTCACAATTTAGAGACAAAGAATTAAAACTATGAGATACCAAAGTCAAGGTTTTAAGAAAAACGTCAAAACTTTGAGATTCAAAGTCAAAATTATGGAATAAAAGTCACAATTTAGAGATAAAGAATCAAATTTATGAGATACAATGTCAAGGTTTGAGAAAAAGTAACAATTTTGAGATTCAAAGCCAAAATTATGGAATAAAAAGTCACAATTTAGAGACAAAGAATCAAAAACTATGAGATACAATGTCAAGGTTTGAAGAAAAAAGTCAAAATTTTGAGATTCAAAGTCAAATATTTCGATAAAAAGTCAAAATTTTGAGATTCAAAGTAAAAATTATGGATTAAAAAGTCACAATTTAGAGACAAAGAATCAAAACTATGAGATACAATGTCAAGGTTTGAAGGAAAAAAGTCTCAATTTTGAGATTCAAAGTCAAATTATAGGACAAAAAGTCAAAATTTTGAGATTCAAAGTCAAATTATAGGATAAAAAGTCAAAATTTTGAGATTCAAAGTCAAATTAAAGAACAAAAAGTCAAAATTTTGAGATTCAAAGTCAAAATTATGGAATAAAAAGTCACAATTTATGAGATAAAGGGTCAAATTTATGAGATAAAAAGCCAAGGTTTTGACAGAAAATTCATAATTTTGGGATAAAAAGTCAAACTTGTGAGATAAATATAAAGATTTGTCGTAAAGAGTCGAATATTAAGGTAAAAACTCAAAATTTAGAGAAAAAAAGTCAAGATATCAAGATAAAAAGTCAAAATTTTTAGAAAATTGTCATAAATATGAATAGAACAAAACATTTGACATATAAGATTGAATAATGGAATAAAAAGTGACATTTTTAAGAAAAAAAAATCTCAAATATCAATGAAAAGTCAAAATTTGACATCAAAAGTCTAAATGTTAAGATATATCAGTTCAAACAAATGTAAAAAATTCAAAGTTTTGAGGTTAAAAAATCAAAACTAGGTGATAAAAACTCAAAGATTTGAGAAAAAAGTCAAAATTTGGGGATAAAAAGTTGAGATTTTGAGATGTAAAGTCAAAACTTTGTGATTAAAAAGTCCAACTACTGAGATTAATATAAAGATGTCAAGATTTTAGGATAATCCAAAGTTTCAAGATCAAAGTCAAATTTCCATTATTAGTAGTCTAAATTTTGGGATTAGTAGAATTTTTGATATTTTTCTGTCAAATTTTGAACTTAATATGGGAAGGGGGTTAAATAAATGTTTGGGTTATGAGGCCATTTCGTTGTCTTTGAGGATCTTCGGGTATTTTTTCAGGATCTCACAGAGTCCAGGTAAGGGTTCCTCTTTTGGGTTTTTAGAATAAATTCACCCAATTTTAGGTGAAGGTTTTTTGGAAATGTCATTCAAAAATAAAGTTTTTCCTGCATCTGCTTCATCTCTGGTTTATTTTCATGTGCAGATTAAAATTCCTGTAAACCTGTCACTAACTGAGGTGCAGACCCCTCCAGGTTTGATGCTGCGTGTGCAGAGCTACTTACATAAGTTACCTGCTAAAACAAACACTCAGTGGAGAAACTGCAAACTGGATCCTGTGCCCAAATAAATGTTTGCATGTGGTTCAGAGCCAGAGATCGAAAACCACAAAACCAATCCGCATTGCTCCCCGGTCCGTGCACAGAGCCGGTGTGTGTTTTAAATACATACTGAAGCATTCATCTATTCTTCCCCGCGGGGTTTATGACCAACTTTCAGACGACAAAGCATCTCCTATCTCCTGATTGGACTGATAAAACAAAGTGTTCTTTTCCTGTGTGAGAGTTCAGCACAACAAAAGCTCACTGACCTGTATTTTTGGAGCATGTATTTATATTTCAGGAGGGAACCGTGCTCCTGCAGACTTGTCTCGTCAGAGCAGAGGAGTGTTTTGGTGCAGGGGGGGGGGAACAGTCTGGTCTTTGTGCCTGTGGTTAAGTCGCTGCATGAACTGTTGGTTTCATGAAGGGGGTTTAAAGAAAACTTTAACGACTGAGGAAGAGGATTTCTTAAATCTCAGAGCTGGACCACAAATCTCTGCACGGTGCTATTTTTGGGAAACATATGATTCTGAAACGGTGGAGTCGCAGACTGACGCTGAAAAACCAAATGCGTTTAAAAATCTGACAAGAAGCCAGTATGGTGAAAACAGACAGAAATAGCTTTTTATTTTCAGCTGCATTTCCATAAAGGACGGACCATAACCCCAACAACTATACACTCAATCTACATTTTACCACTTTGTATCCACCTGACATACAAAGACATGATAGAAATAACTAATTAATGACCTTTTCTGTTAATCGAAAGTTTAATTAACAAAAATGACAGGAGCTGTGTTCAGTTTTGTCTCCCTGGATTTCCAAAGGTTTGGTGTCTGTAACGTGCAGACTTTTTGAAGGTTGTTCTCACCACTGAGGAGGGCTAAACGTTTTCAAGGCTTTCAGCGCCAATTTGTCTCCCAAGAGGTAAAGTTAACGCATGTTTTGGCTCTGAAGACGGCACTTTAGCATGTGTTTTATCTCCCAAGAGAGCACTTTGGCGCCAGTTTGCCCCCCAAGAGGGCTTTTGGCGCCTGTTTTGCTCCAAGAGGAAGGTACTTTGGCTCCAAAGAGGAAACTTAAACCCCAGTTTGCCTCCAAAAACAACACTTTGGTGCATGTTTTGACCCCCAACAAGGCACTTTAACATACGATTTGTCTCCCGAGAGGGCACTAAAGCAGGCGGTTTGGCTCCAAAGAGGGAACTTAAACCCCAGTTTGCATCCAAAAACAGCACTTTGGTGCATGTTTTGACTCCAAAGGACACTTTGGGCCACAATTTATCTCCCAAGAAGTTACTTCAGCATGCATTTTGGCTCCAAAGAGAGCACTAAAGCACCAATTTGGCTCCCAAGAGTGCACCTTTATGCCAATTGGCCTCCCAAACGACACTTTGGCACCAAGGAGGGTGTTTTGGCACATGTTTTCCTCTCAAGAAAGGGCTTTATTGCATACATTTTGATTCCCAAGAGGCCACCAGGGCCAACTTGTCTTCCATTAGAGTACTTAAATATGCATTTTGCCTCCCAAAAGGCCAGTTAATCATGCTTTGGTTTCCAAGAGGGAACTTAAACCCCAGTTTGTCTCCAAAAACAACACTTTGGTGCATGTTTTGACTCCCAAGAAGCTACTTTAGCATGTGTTTTGGCTCCAAAGAGAGCACTTGGGCACCAATTTGCCTCTCAAGAGTGTGATTTGGCTCCCAAAAGGACATTTTTGCGCCACTTTGCCTCCCAAAAAAACACTTTTGTGCATGTTTTGCCTCCCGAGAGAAACGTATGGTAGGACCAATTTTTCACTCAAAGGGCACTTTCCGAAAGGACATTTTTGTGCCAATTTACCTCCCGTCAGAGTACTCAAATGCGCATTTTGCCTCCCTAAAGGACAGTTGATCATGTTTTAGCTCCCAAGAGGGCACTTAAAGAGTGAGATTTGGTCCTCAAAAAAACACTTTAGGGCATGTTTTGCCTACCAAGAGAAACTGACGGTAGTGCCAATTTATCAACCAAATGGCATTTAAGCCCCAAATTGCCTCCTAAGAAAACACTATTGTGCCAACTTGTCCCCTCAGAGAGCACTTGTATGTGTGTTTTGGCCCCAAAAGGGCCTTTAATGGTGTTTTTGCTCCCAAAAAGGAACTTAAGCTCATTTTTCCACAATCCTGCCTTCCCCCTTGTGCTCACCACTGTTTAGTATCCGCTCTGTAAAAGTAAGAGTTCAGACTCAGGTGATAATTCTCACCTTTGACTCTTCACTGTGTCCATTGTTCTGATTATCCTCCTAATCTCAGAAAACAGCAATTTATGACACAATCACTCTCTTTTTCACTCTGATTCATGGTGTTTAGAGGTTTTTAAATGCACCTTCTCCTGTGGTAACGACCTCCCCTCTGCAGTATGATTCCAGTTATAAGTTAAAGCACCAAACTGAGATTTTTCACTTCCACGTCCTCATGATGCAGCAGATGTTGGTAGTGAAGCGTTCAGATGCAGTTTTTTTCTGTATGTTAAGTTGCCTGTTAGTCTCAGATTCCACCCCCCTGGTTGAGTTTGAATAATGATGTGACAGAAATGTAAAACAACATCTGAGTGTGAACCCGTTCTCCCGTCGGTCCCCTCCCCCAGCAGACACCTCACAGTCTGACGCTGAGGATAAGGAGACCTCTGTTTCAGACGCCATGTGACAGAGGTCCAGGTCTGCTCCATGATCCTTAAGTCAACAAATCCAGTTTCAAGAAACTGGAGTTCAGTGCAGTTCCTGGAGTGGCCACTAGAGGCTGGCTCCAAAAGTGAGTCAACTCACATAGAGTCCCATGTTAAAATATCAAACTTTAAGGCAGAAATTAATATCTTTACAGCCTGATAGAGAGACGTGACATTTTTTTTTTCTGAATTTAAAAAAACAAACAAACATATTTTATTCTGTGTTGTAAATACAGAATAGCCAGTATCAGAGAACAAAGTGTTAATTTTAACAATTTTAATAATCTTAGACTTTATCCCATGTGAACCTCCAAATTCCAAAACTTTATATATAATGAAATACGATGAAACATATAATAATAATAACAACAATAATAATAATAATAACAATAATAATGAAACACTAAATCATTTAAAAACTAAATACATAAAAAACATTGAAATATTTAGTAAAATACTAAAAATACCGAAGTAATTAATAAAAAACTGAAATATTTAACAAAGACATACAAAAATACTGAAGCCATTAAAAGTAAAACGCTAAAGTACTTGAAAAGAACTTAAATACAAAATAATACATTTAAATTTCTAATTAAATACTAAAAAAACTGAAATACTTTATTATAAATTACTTACACAAAACTTAAAATACTGGTGTACTTCATTCTAAAATGCTGAAATCACTAAAACACTTAATACAATGCTAATTAAATATAAATATATATTGAATACAGTTGTGTTGATATTTTTATGTAAAAATAATTGATTGTGTTGTTGTAACTTTATAAAGTATTATAATAACTGAAGAAAATATTTTTAACAGTTACTTTTTACTGTTGGGACCTTGTTTAGATTCCAGATGACCCCATGTGGGGTCCCAACCCCTAGGTTGAGAAACACTGCCTCAGTTAAAGAATCCACTGATGGAACAAAGTTTAAAGAGCTGAGTCTTCTGCTTTTCCTAGATCCAGTTTTTAGAAACATGATCTCTTCTGGGTGCAGAAAAACCTCATGGAGTCAAAAATGACAAACTCAGACTTCAAACAGACAGTAAACAAACCGAAGGGCGACGTCGTGGTGGTTTTGTTGATCATATGTACAGTCTCTGGTTTACAGTCTTCACAGCAGTTACTGATTTTAACACAGAGCTCTTTTTTTTTCCACAAACCATGTTAGAAATATAGAAACATCTCTATGTAACAGAGCAGTTCGACCTTGATGGTGGTATCCGTAATCACCCAAGCTTCCCCAAAGATCCACATGATGGACCCAAAAGTGAAGGTCTGAATAATCCCACAGAGTGTGTAAAGTGTGTGTGTGTGTGTGTTTTGAGGAACTGTGAGATGCTGTAGGACAGATGAAAGAGCTCCAGGCCTGTTCCCGGGCGCGAGGCCAACACAGCCCCAGCTTTGAAGCATCTTTATGAATCCAGACGTCTTTGATAGATCCTGATGTCGGACGTTAATGTGTGATCGACGTCTTCACAGCGCAGCAGGTCGATTAATCATTAGGAGATCCTGACACCGACGGCGTCTTTAACATCCCTGAATCTCACTTCATGTTTGATAAGGAGGCGTTCGGTTCATGCCAACATGTTCAGATCTGCAAACCTGCGACCCTGGATCTATTTCTAATGCCAACGCAGGAATGTGTATTTAGTTTAACTCCCTCAATGCCTGCCAAAGCAAATCCTTTTCAAAAGCTTTTTATTTAATCGCTCCACTCTTTGCACATACCTTTTTCCGCCCCTTGCAAAGATGTATTTGGATAAGAGCAGCTGTAAAGTTAGAAGAGGTGATTTTTTGATTGGTCTTTGAGTGAACTGGGTCAAACTTTCTGTGATGGAGTTCAACTTTCAGACGTGCTAACAAGCCACAGCGGGAAATAAAAAACTACAGACTCCTTCTTTGGGTCATGAGAACAATAAACTGCAAAGAAAGATGGATTATTTGTACTTGACGTTTGCATAAAAGAGGCTTCAAAGAACATCAACACCAGAAACACAGAATCCAGCAGGAGCAGCATTATTAATCCCATTGATTTTCAAAATAAAAGTCTGGCATTTTGCTGCCAGAATTTCAGATGTAGTGAGGAGATCTGACGAAACCAGCTGTTACGAACATTTGAGGAAGTTTTATGAATCAGTAAAGACAGATTCATGTCTCTTAAGTGCTCTTTACAATCACTTTATGGAGATACCAACATTGGTATTAGTACCGATAGATACTTGCATGGTGAGAATGATCCGTCACAGCCACGCCACTCAGCTGTGCACTGCTCACTGCATGATGGCAGCGGAACTTTGTTTGGTGTTATTTTACAGCTGAATACTAAAATAATGCAAACTGTGATGTTTTCAGAAAACAAATAAGGTTCTGTAGCAACATCTCAAACCTATACAAACATCTAACAACGCAACAAAAACTAGAAACTTTTGAATTTTGAACAATCCAGAGCTGAACCAAAACATTTCAAACAATGGAAACCAATTAAGTGTTGGTCAGGGCAGGGTACTTTACTGGTAAAATATCTCAGAATTCTGGTCAAAAGCTAGGCAAGGTTGCTCAAAATGTAAACAAGAGGCAGAGGAAATTTTACACCCCATTTACATGCCAACTGTTTTAGGGTAAAACGCAGAAGTATTATTGCATTTCAGCCTCCCGTTTACACGGAAACAGCGTTTTAGCCGACCAAAAATGCAAACAGAGTGGAATTTTTCGGAACCACCATTTTCACTGTTTCTATGTTAACACAAAGTTTTAATGTATTTTAAGGTGAAACGCTGACATCGTGCTCGAACAACAGCGACTTAACACATGGTCTTCTGCGGCTGAATCTACTGACTGCCTTCAACCAAAATGTGTAATTATTGCACTATTTCTGCAATTATAGAAGAAGTTTTTAATATAAACTCCAGATGATCAGCTCACTTCTTCTTCAGCCTCTATACCATTGTTGTGTAAACAGCTCCTACAGGTTTATCACTATCTTCAGGCCTGACATGCTTACTACAGCGTTTTGAGTCCTGTGTTTCCGTGTAAATGCTGATTTTTTTCATTGCTTTTTCATGCTTTTTGGGTTGAAACGCTGTGAAACGTTGTCATGTAAAAGGGGCCTTAATCACACTGGAGAGACCGCTGGAATTGACTGGTATACGAAGCAGATCATAATTTAGTCAAGTCAGCCAATAAATGCCTTCATATGTAGACAGTAAGTTGAAAATAGAAAAGATAAAGTAGTTTGTAGGAATGAATTTGTTCTCTTGTCTGGTCTGCAAATAACTTACATCTACCCTCTGGGTTCGTGGCATGTTGACCTCAATGTCAACCTCTGATAATGCACCGGCCTGGTAAATTGTAAGGTTTAGTGTTAGAAATAACAGCCCATCAGAAAATATTAATGTTACACCAATAACTATGGCTGATATGAAATAGAAACTGAACAGGTTTGAGAGCCTAATTGTTAAGATGAAACCCAAAACCAAAATGTTAAAATACCGTTTTTGTTCAGAACAAACCAAGTGGGAGAAACTTCAGGTTCAAAGCCCTGATTTTGACCAAAGATGGATGAGTCAGAGGAATTTGACTCATTTGAAGTTGAAGCACGTTTTTTGTGTGAACTTGTGTGAATGTCATAGAGGTCAAAGTTGAATTGGTGTGAGACAATTTCAGTGCCATTCAGTAGGATTTCGATTCAAGGTGAAGTTCATAGATAAAACCAATCAACTAATCAGAAACAGATGACTCCCCTCCTACTGTCATAAGTTTTGAGTTTGGACACCAGAGTTGTGTTTTGTCCAGCAGTGTGAGCTGGGAATGTTTGGTTTGTGTTTTTTTCTGCACAGTGAACCTGACCGAGGTCAGAGGTGGAGCTGAACCTCCGTCCTGTCCTCACATGAATGACCTGAGGGAAGGGCAACGCTGAGTTAAAAAAAAAGAGGAGGGGGAGTGAGAGCGTTACTCCTCTAAAATACTCAGTCCTCGCTGCACTTTCACTTTTCATCAAGTGTTTTGGCTGCACGAGCTGCAGGAATGCACCGCGGGGCTCACCCTGCCAGAGCCGCGCTTCACGCCGCATCATCTCCCTGTTCGTCAACGCGTCCCACGTCTCAACACGTCCACCTCAGACCAGAACCATCCGCCTCTCCAACATCATCTGAGGAGCACATTTGTAAACACTGAGGAAAAATGCTCCATTCTCTTCCTCCTCCACATGCAGCTTTATTTACATTTTATTTGATGTTTGGTCCAGCTGAGAGCTTGAAAACAGGCCGTTCAGAGACGTGCTGACAGATTCAAGTCAAGTCTGCAACATCTGCTCTCTCTCTCTCTCTCTGGAGTCAAAGGCGTGTTTTTGCTCCTGGTCACTTCACACAGGAGATTAACGGCTCTGCAGGTCATGTGCCGGCATGACAGAAAGTTCGCTCCTCGACCTTTTACGGCGTTATAGCTGCAGGCGGGAACCAAACGCGGTCAAACACGGATCGATTCAGTGGCAACATGATCTGAAACTCACTTTCTAACATCTCCTCTTGTTCTCCATCGTCTTCGTACGCCCGACAGAGCCTGAAGATGTTTCTCTCCACGACCTATTTCCCTTCCACACAATGTGAGAGTTTCTGGCCTCCCAAATTAGATAGTAGCGTTGTAAGAGTAGCAATTACAGACCTGACCGCAGACCTATCACTCTCCAAGGGTGACAATTTAACAAACACACAGTTAGTGTTACTGTAAACTCTTTCCATGAATATAAACCAGGCAGAGGAACAAATATCTCCTCGGGGACGCTGTACGCTCTCTTTAGATTCACCACAGCGTGTTCAGAAACAGAAAACATGGCAGAAGTTCGTGTTTTGAATTTATGCAGCCTTATTATAACTCATCCAAGTGTTTGTCAGAGTCACATCTGTAGCATGTAGGTCAATCTGTGTAAGAGATTCAAAGAGTGTGTACGATGTGATGAGACAGAGTTACTTTGGAAACAACACTACGAAACTGTGTGTTTTAATACAATATAGTTGGAAAAGTTAATTAGTCTAAATGGTTTGGTACAAGTGATGCTGAAAAATGAAAAACTCTTTACATATGGTATAGTAGGACTAGTCAGGACACTGTGCAATGAGATAAACCATTTGAAATGAAAGGATACAGGAAATGAGCCAAGAAGAAATGATGCCATGGAATGTAAGTATAAAGTATGTTCATGTTACATTACATAACATTAAATTACTTATGTAATGATACATTATACGATGGTACGATATCAAGACCTGACATGATGTTTCATGTTATGTTGCTCTATGATATTTTACATAATGCAGTGTTATGATTGGAGCCTGTACTCCAGGAAATGAGATGAAACAAGATGTCACCTATAACATAACATTACTGTAAGTTACATTGTGTTTATGATGTGATATGGAGAGGTGATAGGGGATGTCCATTTGTTGAAAAATGTGCAAAAGTGCCCTCTTAAAAGACAAAACATACACTCAATGCTCTTCTTAGGCCAAACTTTGCTCTAAAGTGACTTTGTTGGAGCAAACTTGTGCTTCACGATTATTCTGGGAGCCAAAACATAAGTATAATGTTTTCCTATTGGGAGCCATAACACAAATGTTAAAGTTTCCTGTTGGGAACAGATATAAATGTGCCTTCTTGCCAACCAGAACACAAATGTTAAAGGAGCCAAAACTCAGTTGTTTACGTTTCCTTTTAGGAGTCAAAACACAAAAAGTTAAAGTTTCCTTTTGGGAGTCAAAACACAAATGTTAAAGTTTCCTTTTGGGAGCCAAAAGACAAATGTCAAAGTTTCTTTAAAGAGCCAAAACACAAATGTTAAAAGAAGCTAAAACACAAATGTTAAAGTGCCTTTTGGGAGCCAAAACACAGATGTTTATGTTTCCTTTTGGGAGCCAAAACACACATGTTAAAATTTCCTTTTGGGAGCCAAAACACAGATGTTAAAGTTTCCTCTTGGGAGCCAAAACACACATGTTAAAGGAGCCAAAACACAAATGTTAAAGCTTCCTTTTGGGAGTCAAAACACAAAATGTTTAAAGTTTACTTTTGGGAGCCAAAACACAATTGTTAAGAAGCCAAAACACAAATGTTCAAGTTTACTTTTGTGAGCCATAACACAGATATAAATGTGCCTTCTTGGCAACCAGAACACAAATGTTAAAGTTTCCTTTTGGGAGCTGAAACACAATTGTTGAAGTTTACTTTTGGGAGCCAAAACACAGATATAAATGTGCCTTCTTGGCAACCAGAACACAAATGTTAAAGGAGCCAAAACACAAATGTTTAAGTTTCCTTTTGGGAGCCAAAACACAGATATAAATGTGCCTTCTTGGCAACCAGAACACAAATGTTAAAGGAGCCAAAACTCAGTTGTTTAAGTTTACTTTTGTGAGCCATAACACAGATATAAATGTGCCTTCTTGGCAACCAGAACACAAATGTTAAAGTTTCCTTTTGGGAGCTGAAACACAATTGTTGAAGTTTACTTTTGGGAGCCAAAACACAGATATAAATGTGCCTTCTTGGCAACCAGAACACAAATGTTAAAGGAGCCAAAACTCAGTTGTTTAAGTTTCCTTTTGGGAGCCAAAACACGAACGTCAGAGTGCCCCTCTCCTAGGCAAACCACACCAATCTGCCACTAATTTCTTGCTGGTTTTCAAATGATAATGCTTTGGTGCCCTCTTGGGAGTCAAAATACTGACTATATTTAATTTTTTTTCTTTTTTGTTTTTGTGCCCCTGCCCTTTAGAAAATGTCTGTGCACACCACTCGTTGCTATGTTGCTTCATATTTTGTCAAATTATGATATAAGACAATATGAGATGATATATGTCTTGAAACTATATAAACAGAACAGTCAGCTATGATACCACACAAAACAATATGGTTAGAGATGTATGGTTTATAATGATGAGATATAATATGACAGTTTGGGTTTCTATATCATACAATATAAGAAATTTAAGTATTTGATTCAAGACGACGTAGTACACTTTTATTCCGCTGCACTGCTGCATAAGAAAATAAAGAAAACTTATAACAAATTCATATTAAGTTAAACATCAATCCTTTGAAAGTAAGTGAGGTTGTTTTTTCTCATCATGTTTAAAGTTTTTATTAAACTTTACCTGAATTGAGGTGTTGTCCCAGTTTCTAATGTTGCTTAAGGCTCAGATTAACCCGCTGTATATTAACCCATGTTCATTAAAGTTTCTATGTTCACATCCACACACCTCCACCTCATTTTTTTCCACCCTCACACCCTGAAAAACAAACAGTGAGTCAGAAAAATAAATTTGCTCATAAAAGACAGATGTTGCCATTGGATACAAGATTAGAGCGGTAATGTAAAGCCTCCCCCGAGAGGGAAGGACAACACTCCCCGCGCTGAATGAAGGTGTATGTTGGGTTTTCAGGAGCAGTCGGAGCTGGACGGTGGACACACGATCTACTGTGTGAGCTCTGAACACATCTTTACTCTCAGGGTGATATAAGAGTCTGCAGCAGATCCTGAAGAAAATCTTTCTTCATCTGCTGCACAGATTTACAATCAGGCTGCTCTGAAAAATGAATGTATGCACGGTTAGTTTCCACCGAGCTGCTGCACAGTCAGAGCGCTGTGCTCCGCTTTTATTTTTGTCATTTCATTCATAAAATCTGACTTTAACATCAAAAATTTACACTTTTTCAGGCAAAATGATTCTCAAACACCGCACAGATCTACATTTTCTTTCTATATTTTGTGTATTTTTACATTTAGGCACATACTCCGACTCATTCATGTGCAAAAACATGTGTTTTTCTTGCAGCTTAGTAACAAAGGTTTTGAAATTGCACAACAAATAACATCAACATTTCTCCATTTAGCCCTAAAACATCACCTTTTATTCAAATTGAGAAGAATATTTATGAAATATAACTGTCAAATATTATACATAAATGTTAAATGTTTGATCTAAATGGTAAAATTACATGTCCTGATTCTAAATATTTAGCTAAGTTTCTAAACATTTAGTTAATGTTCTAAATATTTAGTCAATATTTCTAAATCTTTCTATTTTCTATTTCTAACAGCTTAGCCCCATATTTAGAAATTGTACCTTCAGATTTAGAAATTTTTGACATATATTTAGAAATCATTACGAAAATATTTAGATATCAAAAATCAAAGCTAAATATTTAGAAATCATCAAAAAATATTAAGAAATCTTGACTTGATAGTTAGAAATTTTGGATAGATACTTAAGAATCTATCCAAGATTTAAATATTATCTTTTCTCAAGATTTCGAAATCTTCAATAAACATTTAGAAAACATAAAGAAATATTTAGAAATCAAAGCTAAATATTTAGAAATCTTAACTTAATATTTAGAAATCTCAGATAAAAAATTAAAAACTAAATATTTTAAAATCTTTGCTCATCATGAAGTTATCTTTGATAAATATATAGAACTCCTCATGAAATATTTAGAAATCAAAGCTAAACATTTAGAAATCTTGGATAAATAGTTAGAAATCATCACAAAATATTAAGGTATCAAAGCTCAATATTCAGAAATCTTCGACAAATATCTAGTTTTCTTTCAATATTTAGAATGTAAATTAAATGTTTAGAAACGTAGCTAAAAATTAAGAATCAGGACATGTATTTTTAACATTTCTATACAATATTTCACATTTAGATAAAACTTTAGGTCTAAATTTGGAGAAATGTTGTTGTTATTTGTATTGTGTGCAACTTTACAAACAGCGCCCCCTACCTTCAAAACCTGCATAGATGAGACAATATCAGGCAGAAGCTTCAACAAATGCAGAAGACAGAAGATATTAAGCAACATAACGCAAAAGATATTTTGAAGTTTAGATATTTTCTTTTCTTAAGAGTTGCATCATTAGCTTTTCAAACAATAACTTGCAGTGAAAAATGCATGAGGGACTAGCCCATTTGGTGATGACTTCAAGAAACAAGTGACCCACAAAAGATGAACCAAATTCATCGGCTTGGAAAAGTTGGAGCATTTATTGGCTGCATGAAGGAGTCTTTAAAACGTGCTGTCATCTGTCTGTGCTACAGCCTGTGACTCCTGACTTTATCGTTAACACCTAATCCAAACAGCCCAGAGGTGAGACACACGCTCCCACCATAACAAAAACCCTCCCGTCCACACACACACACACACACGCCGTGTTTTCATAATGGGCCACTTGAAGAAACACTCGCGGCCTGTTGGCTCGGTCAGAACGGTCCTCAGTGCGTTCACTATTATTCCACTCTCTTCAGGGTGGGCCGCTTCACCCGAGGTATCAAATGATCACCTATTCTGTTTCCCCTGGAGTGGATGTTGTGGTCAAAGCATCAATGAGCTACTGTGGAGGCGCAGGACTCTGACACGCAAGCGAAGGGATGCTGTCAATCATCCGCAGGGTCTGCACCTCCTCAGCCTGGAAACCTCCGCACATCAGAGAGGAACGCTCTGTAATTATATGTGATATTTAACGTAATTACTTATAAGAATGTTGATATCTCCTCCTTTAGGCGGGAGTTTTATGATCACACCCTGAAAGGTGAGAGAGGGGCATGGCAACTCCTCTATCATCAGCAGTGGTGTGCACAGAGGGGGGAAGAAGGGCAATTGCCATAAACACACCCTAAAGTGCCCTCATGAGATCCAAAACACACACACTTAAGCGCCAACTTGGGGGCCAAAAGACACAAAAATGTCCTTACAGAAGCCAAAACAAATGTAAAAGAGCTTTCTTGTGCACCAAAAAGTTTATCAACAGACCCCCTTGGAACCATAAATGTTCTCTTGGGAGCCAAAACACACACCAGGGTGCCCCCTCAGTTGCAAAACACATATCAAATCGCCTACCTGGGAGCCAAAAAACCCCAAAATTTCCTATTAGAGGTCATAACATGTGTAACAGAGGTTTCTTGGCTGCCAAAAAGTTTGCTAAAGTACCCTCCTAGAACCAAGAAATGCGCTCTTGGGAGCCAAAATACACCAAAGTGGCTTGTTGGTAGCCGAATCACCCTAACATGCTCTCTTTGGAACCAAAAAGCTCCAAAGAACCCTCAAATAAAACAAATAAAACTACCCATTTAGCACAAAATTCATGCTTAACCTGCATCTAGGCAGCTGAAACAAACCCTATAGCACCCAAAACATGCAAAAGTATCCTCTTGGTAGTCAAAATATGAGCTAATATGCTCTTTTAGGCGCTGTAATGCACCAAAATGTCCCCAAGGATTCCAAAAAGTGCCCTTTTTAGAGCCAAAACAAACATTGAAGAACCTTCTTGGGAGCCAAAATCATGCTAATATGCGCTCTTGATAGTCAAACAAGCACTAAAGCAAGCCAAAACACACAAATGTGCCCTCATAGGAGCTAAAACACCTGTTAGAGTGTCCTCTTGGGAGCCAAAATCATGCCAGAATTCTTCCTTGTGAGCTAAACACAAGTCCCCACTTCTGAGCTTAATCTTAAGTGTACTCAAGTGAACAAAAACACATGTTTGTGTGCCTTTCTTGGGAGCCAAAATCATCTGAAATGCTCTATTGTGAGCCAACACAAGTGCCTGCATAGGAGCTAAATGGCGCTAAAATGCCTTCATTGCAGTCATAACCAACACGAAAGCACCTGTTGGGAGCCAAAACATACAAAAGTGCACTCTTGGGAGCCAAACTCATGCTGAAACGCTTTTTTTGGAGTCTAATTGTGCAATGAACCACACTCAAAGGCTCTTTAAAAGCCTTATTATCACCTCCCCTTGTTATAGTGTGATCTGCCGATGCAACTCGCCTAAGGCCCTGTTGACATGACAACAGTTTTAGGGTGAAACGCAAAAGTATTGTTGCATTTCAGCTCCCGGTTACATGAAAATACTCTCCAGAGTAGATCAATTTTTTAAAACGCCGATTCCAGTGATCTCGTGTAAATGCAAAGTTGGTGTTTTGGGAAGAAACACTGACGTCATGCTCAGCTTTGTGCGTGCACATCAAACCTCCACAGTGCCAAGCGAGTACCGAAAACAACAACAATGACCTACAGTTTCGTTCTTGTGCAGCTGAATCCACAGACCGCCTTCTAACAAAATGTGCATTTATTGCACTTTTTCTGCAATCAGAGATAAAGTTTTTAGTATAAACTCCAGATGATCAGCTCATGTCTTCTTCAGCTTCTTAACAGTTGTTGTGTATACGGCTCCTACATTTATATCACCATCTACTGGCCTGGCATGCATACTACAGTGTTTTAAGTCTGTCAGTGTTTCCATGTAAACGCAGATTTTGTCCACAGTGTTTTAGGGTGAAATGCTGTGAAGCGTTCTCGTGTAAACAGGGCCTAAGTGAGGCTGTGTGTGCCCCTCAGTGTCTGTGCTGTACAAGTCTTCGAGTTTTGTTGTAATGGTTTATTTTGTTGCTTATGTACTGAGGTTTTTTTTCCCTAATCCCAAACTAGGCTCCTGTTAAGGGCACAGTTTGCTTTTTTTCCCTCTTCCTCCCTCTTGTTTCTCCTTTTTTCTTATCAAGCTGGTGACCCACAATCCTCCCGCTTCTGTCCTCCCCTTCTTATATGTCAGTCTTTTTTTAAGTTTCTCGGACGGGATGAAACTGGAATGAACTTTTGTTGCTCTGAAACATGTGCAATGACAAATAAAGAAACCTTGTGTGTTGTATCATGGTTGGCAAACACACTAAACAGCCCTTGGTCAAATCATGGTAACCTGTCCGGTGCCGTATGTGCCTCTTTTTTCTCTCTGCCCCTGCCTTTCAAAAAGTCTGTGCACGTCACTGGTCATGCAGACCATTTGTTCCGGTGCAGGATGCTCTCAGAGAGAGTCAACAGAGAGAAAAAGGTGATGACTAAATCCTCTCCTCTAACACTCTCCATTCCTGTCTGGCGTCATGAAAGAAGCTCTTCAGTCCTGACAAGTTAAAAAACACTCTGCAGCCTCGTCTCTCCCCTGAGGAAAAGAGAGCAGCCGTAGGTGTGGCTGCAGATCTGGGAGCCAGTGTTTTGCACGTTCAGCTCCTGTTTTTTACCCTCTCGTGAAAAAGTAACAGGGGAATAAAAGTCAGGGGATGGCCTTGATTAATTTCAGAATTTGTTTGCGTTCACCGAGTCGGTAAACATCCGCAGGAGCACATGAGGCTGCAGCCGAGCCACAGAAACCGCAGCGAACACCAGCAGCTGACCGAAGGAAGGCCTCTGGGACGGGGAGGTGAGACTGAAGTCAGAGTCTGAAATAAAGAGTGACCACAAGCATTTACGAAGCTTTAACACGCTGTGGTCCCACAGCTGCTGACCTGCGTCTGAGCTCAATCCAGGCTTCTTATTAGACGCTGGCTGGTAATGACGTACATCCACCTTGTATAGTTTTTCTTAGATTGACTCAGCGCTTTAACGACAGTTGAAGTGGGTACGTGAATTTCTTTACAGTTCAGAGAAACTAAACACTATTCTCTGTTTCCTTTTTGTTCTTTTACTGTAAATCAAACACAATGAAACAGTTACTGCTCATCTTTTTGTCAACATACGGCCAAAAACTTCCAAACATCCTTGTTTTGGATGTTGAACTTTTTTTCTTCGCACATGGAAACAAAAAACTTCCAGGGTCAAATTACAGAGGGAGATGATTTCCTCTAAAGAGTCGAGAATAACAACCAAACTACACAAGTTCATGACTTAGCCGAGTCAGGAATTGTCAAAGACCATCACTAGAATCCAAATTTTCAGATAAAAAGTCAAAAATAAAAAAAAAGAGACAAAAATGTAAGAAATTAGATTTCTTTTGGCGACTATTAGGTCTAAATTTTGAGACAAAAAGTCGAACTTATTACATAATAGGTCAAAAATTGAGATAAAATATCAGATTCTTGTGATAAAAAGTTGAAATCAGTTGGAAAAAAGTCAAAATTTCAATTGAGAAATTTAACATTTTGAGAGTATATTAAAAATTTGAGATAAGACAATCATTTTTATAGATAAAGTCAGAATTTGAAATACAAAGCCGAAATTTTGAGATAAAACATCAGAATTGTGAGATAAAAATTGAAATCATGAGAGACAAAAAATATCCAAATTTTCAGATAAAAAGTCAAAAATTTGAGAAATTAGATATCTTTTGTTCCCTATTAGATCTAAATTTTGAGAAACTTCTTACATAATAGGTCAAAAATTGAGATAAAATCAGATTCTTGTGATAAAAAGTCGAAATCTGATGTCCTAGAAATGGACTGATGTGAAGGATACAGGCCAAGAAATACTTCGCTTCTACAGAGGAAAGAGAGAAACACCTTCAAGTCAGTGAACTGAAGGAGCATCTGGAGCTGGATTCTGCAGAAAAGTGCTCTTTGGTCGAATGAGACCAAAGAGCTCATGGTGGTGGTAGCATCAATCTTTGGGGACACTTCAGGGTCCGGTGTGGAACTAGGAATCTCCTCAAGGTTAAAAAGATTATGAATAAAGAAGGAGATTAAGGTTTGGGTAGAAAACTGAAGCAGACAGCAGCGAAACTAATGGCGCTCTTCCACTATGCAATTCCAGCTCTACTCTACTCGTCTCTACTCGGTTTGGTTACTTTTCCTCTAGTGCGACTACAGACTCATGGTGGACGTGGATCTTATAACACAGCTGCACTAAAGTGCTGCGCAGAAGTGCGTGCATGTTCATCTATAACGCCACACAAACATCATTTTGTACTAACATATGTGCCACCGTGGTCTTTAAAGGAAAAAAAAACTTTCAAAAGATTTCATTAAAGTAATACAGCAGCTCAATGTCGGGCGTCATGACAACGGAGGTAAACAACAGCCTGGTGCTGCTGCACGCGGAGGAAAACGAAGGAGCTGCTTCCTGACATCAACTCTTCCCTGGATCCAGTGAGATCACTTTAATTTTTGATTTTTGGGCCTGGCATAGCAGAGATTTTTTGTTGATCAATCATTCTTCTTTGAACTGGTTTTCCTTTTTGGTTCCCTGTGGATTAATGGACTGATTGGTGCTTAAAGACTCTCGTGGCAGACAGATCGCTCCTGCACCGACCAACTTTGATTTAATTTAAAAGACTCTTTAAAGCCAACTATCTTTGCTGTTAACTTCTTTTTGGTTTAAAAAGGACTTTTAACTTATTTAGGAATCATGAAGGAGCATTTTAGGGCTGTATTTTGTCTTCATTCAGTCTGGTTCTGTGCCGTCAGGTTTAAATGTCATTAAAAACTCGTCGCTGACTTATTCCTTTGCCTCTTGTAAGTGATTTGTTCAGAGTCAGAAGCTGCAGAGACGACATTCTCTGACCAATGAGTGACCGGCAGTCCGTCCACGTCACCTTTTAGTATCAGCTTTACTCTCTTAGAACCTGGGTAGAGTCGAGTAGAGTAGGGCCAAGACGGGTCAGTGGAAAAGGGCCATATGTCTCAGTTGTGGCTCCTGGTGAAGAACGTCCCTTAACTAGTTGCTCCCAATTGTTGGAAGACATGCAGTAAAGTGCCTTCTTTGGTGCAAACTTTCACTTAAGTGCCTTCTTTAAAAGTCAAAACATGCTTAAGCACCGTCCTGATTGGTGAACCACAATTATCTGCCCCTTTGACTGATTAAAACATGACGAACTGCCATCCTGGGAGCATACTGCAGGTTGAATACAACTTAAAATAGAATCATAGCAAAGTTACTCAAAAACAATATTCCCAAGGCATTTTTGTAATTAGTGAACCACAGAGTCTCCTGGAGATGTTTAGGCTCATTTTTTTAACTTCTGCATTAAAAAACAGTATTGGGCTGTGACATCACAGAGGGGAGTCCTGCAGAAAACGCCTCCATTTAACATGGATCAGACTGTCACTGCTGTTAATGAAGAGGAAGAAAATCTGTACACATGAGGGTCCTCAGGATTAAAATAATGAAACTTTTAGACAAGATGAAGAGCAGGAACAGGGCAGGATTAGGGAGGAATTATGGGTAAAGGTGAGAGCAGAGAGCTGTGGTGTGAGGAGAACCACAGAGACACCAGCTTAGGTGATATCATGAATTCAACAAACACTTTTTCTACCCTTTAAAATTCCTATATCCACTAATCCAGGGTCAGAAAAAAAATAAATCAAGACTTACTTTGCTCAGATGACGTTTCTGTCGGGATGAATCTCTGAAAAATCTTTGTTTCCATCCAACACCTGACACCGGGCTGTTGCTGCTGCTGCAGCCGGTGAAAGTGTCGCTGTTTGCGGCTTCACCTCCATCCTCTCACCCGGTCCTGGCTCCAGGATCTGATCCTGAACTCCATCATAAAACCAGGTAATTTTCCTGTCACCAATGTTGTGATTAAGTCCCGTTTCTTCAGCTGCACGAAACGAACACGTGTACAGAAGCTAACTCCTTCTTTAGGGGAAAAAATCCACTCTATGTTCTGCTAAGTTTCTATTTATGCATCCAGAGGAATATTGCAATATTGAATCATCTTAACGAACGATCAAATTAAATAAAAATCTTGTAGAAACACGACTCAAAAATCCTGCTATCAGGGTTAAAGTTGTGTTTCAATTCTTGTTGGTTGGTTTGAAAGTACATACCTTCGGGTAAAGGCGGTCAATTTTTTTTTTTTTTTTTTCTTGCCTATTTTCATTTTAGATTTTTTTTGGCCCCTATTAGGTCTAAATTTTGGGACAAAAAGTCAAAAACGTATTACTTAAAAGGTCAAAATTTGATATAAGATGTTAGATTCTTGAGATAAAAAGTTTATATCATCAGGAAAAAAGACAAAATCTTAAATGAGAAGTTAAAATTTTGAGATAATATTAAAAATTTGAAATAGGACATTTTTTCTCTCGATTAATTCAGAATTTGAAATTAAAAGCTGAAAATTTAAGATAAATTATCAGAATTGTGAAATAAAAAATTGAAGTTATGAGGGGAAAAAAAGTCCAAATTTTCAGATAAAAAGTCAAAAATTTGAGAAGTTAGATTTCTTCTGGCTCCTATCAGGTCTAAATATTGGGATTTTGTCCCAATTTAATCTTATTATTTAACAGGTCAAAATTTGAGATAAAAAGTTAGGGGGAAAAAAAAATCAAAATTTCAATTAAGACAGTAAAAATTTGAGATAATATTAAAAATTTGACTTTGAAATAATTTTGTTCTTCGATAAAGTCAGAATTTGAAATAAAAAGCTGAAATTTTGAGATAAATGATCAGAATTGTGGAATGAAAATTTGAAATTTTGCAGGAAAAAAATCCAAATTTTCAGATAAAAAGTCAAAAATTTGAGGTAAAAGTCAAAATAACTGAAAACACTGAAAATGGCCACTTTATTTTCTAAATTTGTGCCTTTTTGTCACGAATAATTTAAAAAATCAGTGATTGACTTATTCTACGGTGACAATACGATCATGATGAGTGTTAATAAAAATAATTTTAAGCTGTAATATTCTCTTTAAGTTCCCTCCTGGAAGCCAAAAATACATAAAAGTGACATTTTGGTTGCAAAATAGTATAAAAGTCTCCGCTTGGGGGAAGACTACGTTACCTTTAACATGTGCTAAAGTTCTTTATTGGAAGCCTAAATATGTTTAATGGTATTCTCAGGAGCCAAACACCTGCCTAAGTGCCCTCTTTGGTGCCACTTTTGTCCTAAAGGACCTTTTTTGGGACCAAAACAAATACTTAAGTGCCCTCTTTGTTGGTATATCTCACTTTATTGCCCGTTTGTCTGGTTAAAATATGATCAACAGCCCATCTTGGGACCCAAAACATGTGCTTTAGTGTCCTTAAAGACTTTATTCTGACATATGAATGAAAAGTTCTGCATGATAAACAACCTGTGAAGTTCACTTTATGTTTTGCTTCACACCTGAGCTGGAGTAAAATTACATATTCATGCTTAAAGCTGCTCAAACTGCAAACTTGGAATGCTGTAATACTGAAACTGTTTCTTGAAAGCGTCTACATGTGTGCACAAGCCAAACAGAAGCTCCTTCAAATTAAAAATGTAAAACCTGAAGCCATCACTCAGACTGACAGTTATTACAGCAGAGCAGAGCACTGATGGTTTTATTAAACACTGATATTAAACACTTGATTACATTCCTCCATCTGTGGTTGGAGGCAAATTATCATCTGATCCTGAAAGCAGACGGAGAAACAGGAGGAGGAAAAACAAAGCAGCAGCACCATCTACCTGCAGAACTGAACCCTCACACTGAAACCTTTTATTTTGCCGAAATTCATTCATGAGTTGAGGTGATGTTTCCTCTTACAGGATTAAAAGGATCAAAATGAAGCTGCAGAAACTTTCATGAACATGTTTATTGATGAAGAATGAGAGAAGGAAGCCACCACACTTCTGTCAGGAATATGTAACCATCTGGAAAGACTTTCTTTCAAAATAAAAGCACACAATCTTGTAAATCGCCTCCCAATTAGCGTCACTCCAAGCACACAGGTCACTTGGTGATTAATACCATCGAGTCAATACATCAGGTAATTCATAGATGTGCAAAGTAATTACAATCAGCAGAGTTTAGTGGAGATGTTCAGAAGAATGCTGCCACCTAGAGGCAGAAGTAATACTTGTGATTTGCAGGACCGATTATAAATAAATAAAGAAATTGAAAGTAGAAAGAGTTTTTTGAGGAGTGCGCAGATGCAAAAGAGAAATGCATATAAATTTGAATCGCAAAGTCTTTCCATAAAACAGGAAAAGCTCTGATAGTGCTCCCAGATTATTTTTTTTTCACACTTTACAGCTTTAACGTGCAGACGCTTTGCTCCAAGTTCCTGTCTTTAAGCGAGGTTCTTCTTCCAATGAGCCAAAACAAAGAGTTTTATTGTTTTCTGTTTTCTTTTTTCTGTTACAGGTAGAAGTTCAACAAGCTGTCGTGTCACCAAAGTCTTTGTTCCACTGCGTGTACATGTGCAGAGTCGTCGGGCTCACGCTGGGTTTGATGCGCTTCAGAGAATCTTCAAAGTCTTTCTTGTTGATGTTACGCATCTGTGAGAACAGACAGGAGGAAAAAAATCTATGAATAATGTTTCATAACCGGAAACATATGTACAACAATTCTAATGAAGTTACCACGCAATTAAAAACAAAAAACAATGATTTGCAAATTCTGTCTTTTGCAAATATTCACTCATTCTGAGTTTGATGCCTGCAACTTGTTCCTAAAAAGCTGAGACAGGTTGATTTAAACAGGTGAGTGTCTTGATTGGGTATAAAAGGAGCATCATCCCCAAAAGGCTCAGTCCTTCACAAGCAAAGATGGAGCCAGGTTCACCACTTTGTCAACAACTGCGTGAGCAAACAGTCCAACAGTTTAAGAACAATGTTTCTCAACTTTGTCCAACTGCAGGAATTGATGGATTTCATCATCTACAGTCCATAATATCATCAAAAGATTCAGAGAATCTGGAGAAATCTCTGCACGTAAGCAGCAAGGCCCAAAACCAACATTGAATGGCCGTGACCTTTGACCCCTCAGGCGGCGCTGCATTAAAAATCCACATCATTGTGTAAAGGATATTAGCACGTGGGCTCAGGAACACTTCAGAAAACCATTGTCAGTTAACACAGTTCATCACTACATCTACAAGTGACAGTTCAAACTCTACCATGCAAAGACAAAGTCACACATCAACAACACACACAAACGCCGCAGAACTCTTTTTGGAAATCATGGACGTGGTGTCCTCCGGGTCAAAGAGGAAAAGGACAATCAGGATTGTTCTCAGAGCAAAGTTCAAAAGCAGCATCTGTGATGGTATGGGGGCGTGTTAGTGCCCCATGGCATCATGGGTAACTGTCCCAGTATCTGTGAAGGCAGCATTAATGCTGAAAGGTACAAACAGGTTTTGGAGCAACATCTGCTGCCATCCAAGACACTTTGTCTTTTTCAGGGACGAAACCAAGACACATTCTGCTCCTGTTACAACAGCGTGGCTCTGTAGTAGGAGAGTGCAGCTACTAGACTGACCTGCCTGCAGTCCAGACCTGTCTCCCATTGAAAATGTGTGGAACATTATGAAGCACAAAATACAACAACAGAGACCCCAGACTGTTGAGCAACTGAAGTTGTTCATCAACAAGAATGTGAAAGAATTCCAGCTCCAAAGCTTCAACAATCAGTGTCCTCAGTTCACAAACACTGAACCAGTGTTGTTACAGGAAAAGTGATGAAACACAGCGGGAAACATGAACCTGTCCAAGCTTTTTAGGAACATGTTGCAAAAAAAACCAACAAAGTTTATCAGTTCCATCAGTAGAAGTAAGAGGAAGTTTTCTCAGCTTTACCTCACTAGCAGCCACGTTTCTGACTTGTTGTGGTCCCAGCTCTGCAGAATAAACAACTTCATGTGAGAAAAGAGCAGATTTAACTCATCATGGAGGCTGCTGTTTACATTATTATCATATGTTTTACCTCTGATGGGCCCCAGAGCAGCATCTTTAGCTAAAGATGTGAGATCACTTCCTGAGTATCCTGTAGTTTTCCTGGAGTTACAGCGACAGAATCAGGAGTTAACGCTCAGAGACGTGAGGTCAAATCTGTGAGGTGTGAAAAAAGGAGACTCACTTTGCAAGATAGGAGAGTTCAGAGGAGCTCAGGGGGTTTCCTTGTTTTCCAAGAAGGTTTTTCATCAGCGTGAATCTCGTCTGAAAAGAGACACACAACCAAACACTCAGTTAATTTGAAATCTTTTAGTTTTCAAACAGGTTGAAGGAAGCTTAAAGAAGAATACCTGCTCATCCGGCAACGTCACATAGACCCTCTTTGCAAAGCGCCTGAGGGACGAAGAGAAAAGCTGTGGTTTATCATGTTTATTGAGTTGTGCGTCAGAAAAATGAAGTCCACGTACCTGAGCACAGCTTCGTCCAGCTCCTGAGGCCTGTTGGTGGCTCCCATCACCAGGACCCTGTCGTCTCCTCCTGACTGCACCTGAGGAACAGAAACACGACCGTGAGGAAACGACATCCACGGCTCTGACGCTGCGACGGGATCACGTTTCAGACCGACAGCTGCTGCTCGTACCCCGTCAAACTCCACCAGGAACTCTGTTTTCAGCCGTCGAGAGGCGTCGTGTTCTCCCTCCCTCCTCTCACACAGCAAACTGTCAACTTCATCTACACACAAGAGAGTAAATGAGCTTGAATCCATGCAGAATTGGGAACAATTTCCCAAATTAATCCAATTGCTGTTATTTTTCCTTCCATATTATCATTACAATTATTTCTTGGTCCCCTATCTTATGTGATTTTAACAAGCACATTATAGGAAAGGAACATTTTGATTGATTACAGCACAACAACAACCTATGAAAATCATTTTTTGGCTACTCATGATTGCTTTAAGCCCATGTTAGTCAACTTTTATCCATTTGTTTGGCCATTTTTGGACCAGTTTTTGCTTCAATCAACAGTTTTTTAAGCTTTATTAAAACTTTCTTGACAGTTGTTGTTGCCTTTTGCCACTTTTACCAATTGTCACTGTTTTTTTCCCACTTTTTCCCCCCATTTTTACGCACTTCTGTTTGTTTTTTAAGTTTTTTCCCAATATTCTTGCCAATTCTTGTTGCTCATTTTAGTCAACTTTTCATTCTTTTATTCCACTCTTTGCTACTTTCTAACTATGTCTCATTCATCCACCAAATTTCTTGTCAATTTTTGTTTTTTTTTTCGCCCATTTGAGTCACCTTTTATCCTTTTTTGCCACTTTCGGACCAGTTTAGCTTCTTTTAAACTATTTTTTAAGTTGTATCCAAACTTTCTTGACAGTTGTTGTTGCCTTTTGCCATTTTTAGCGATTGTCACTGTATTTTGCCAGTTTTTTCTCCATTTGTACTCCCCTCTGTTTATTTGTCAAGTTTTTCCCAATATTCTTGCCAATTCTTGTCACTCATTTAGTTACTTATCATTATTTTTTTCCACTTTTGGGCCAATTTTTGCTACCTTCAAACTATTTCTCATTCATCTCCCAATTTTTTTGCCAATATTTGTTGCTTTTTGCCCATTTGAGTCCATCTTTATCCCTTTTTTGCCACTTTCGGACCAGTTTCTGATTCTTTCAGACTATCTTTTCAAGTTTTATTCAAACTTTCTTGACAGTCGTTGTCATCTTTAACCATTTTTACCAACTGTTACTGTTTTTACCACTTTTTTCCTAATTTTTTTACTCCCTTCTATTTATGTCTTATTTTTTTCCCAATATTCTTACCAATTCTTGTTGCTCATTTTGTCATTTTTCATTATTTTCTTCCACTCTTGGGTCACTTTTTGCTACCTTCTAGCTATTATTCATTCATCGTCCAAATTTCTTACCAATTTTTGTTGTTTTTTGCCCATTTTAGTCAACCTTTATCCATTTTTTTTTTTTTTTTTAATTTTGGCCACTTTCCCCCAATATGTACTCACTTCTGCTTATTTCTTAAGTTTTCTCCCAATATTATCGCCAATTCCTCTTTTTTCCACTTTTGGGCCACTTTTTGCTACCTTTTAACTATTTCTAATTCTTCTCCCAAATTTCTTGCCAATTATTGTTGCTTTTAGCCCGTTTTAGTCACTTATCACTGTTTGCTGTCACTTCTTTTCTACCTTCTGAGTATTTACAAGTTCTCCTCCAATTTTCTTGCCAATTTTAGTCACCTTAGACTATTCTTTAAAATTATTGCTACTCTTGGCTGTTTTTGTCATTCACAACTTAGGTGGCCATCTTGTGCACATTTCAGGCTAAAGAAATATTACAGTATGCGATTGGAATATTGAAACAGGTCATATTGTGATTTAATCTTGTCTGCAATTTATTACCCAGCCCTAGCAGAAAGCACATTTTTTTAGGAGTAATCTTTTACAAACCAATGAATATGACGGCAGGCTGTAATTCTCTGGCGACTGCAAACAGAGCTCGTACCAGTTTCTCACCCTCTCCCACCTGTCAGGGCGATAGGAAGTGAGGTTAGAGGAGTTAAAGGTGAATTAAACAGAGGAAGTGGAGCATGGAGAGAGTTTTCTTACATATTTAGAGGTCAAACTTGCAGCGCTGATGTTGAAGAATGTGGCGTTCGACTCGGCTGCGACTGCTTTAGCCTGACAGAACGACAGAAAGAGGAAGATTAGATCGAATTTTCAGCAGATTTGTGGAAAGTGTTAAGTGAGTCATAAATAACATGTCACTAACCAGCATAGTTTTTCCGTTTCCAGGCGGGCCGAATAAAAGTAAACCCCGCGCTGGAGCTCTGAGTCCGGTGAAGAGCTGAACAACAACATGAAGAAGTGTTAGAAAAAAACAACAGGAATAAAGAAAGTGAGCAGGAAAAGCAGCGTTTTATTACCTCTGGTCTTAAAGCGGGGAGGATGACGATCTCTTGGAGGGCTTGTTTGGCCAACTCCTGTCCCGCAATGTCCTCGAAGGAAACAGACGCTCCACTGCAACCAATAAAGAAACAAACCTCGTATTTAATGTGGATTTTTCCCTCTTGAAACCCCAGGGATTAATATTCTCTTAACCCCAAAGGTATAAAAATGTGACGGTTTTAATACCTGTCAACAATTTCATTCAGGATCAGGTTTGCCAGTTTGCTGTCCACATTTTTGAAGTTTTTCATGTCCCTCTTGGGGGCCTGTCTCACAGCTCCAGGTCTTCCATTCTGGGCTTTTCCCGTGCGTGACGTCACCTTCGAAAGAGAAATATTAACAACTTCTTCAGAGCCAGAAATATTGCAAATAAGTGGACAACTTGGTTTTGTTTTCCTTTTTCTTTTTATGGTGTTAATATTTCCAAAAGCCTGGGATGTATCAACATTTTCCAATTTAAGAAAAGTGACAGAGTGTGTATGAGGGCTTGTTTTTGTTAATCAGTGTATTTAGTCACCTTAGGATCAGCAGGTCTGGGTGCAGCTCTTCCAGCAGAGGAGGGTCTGATGTTTGTGGAAACACTCGGCGCTGAAGGCTGGGTTTTAGGAACAGGCTTTGGATGTGGAAGACTGAAGCTTCTCTCGGGGGCGCTTTTCCTCCTGGAGGCTAATGTCGCTTCTGAAAAACAGTAATAGGACTTAGCTTTCGTATCTTCGTAGGACTATAAGAGGTTAGTCCACACTAATGATGCTCAATACCAGAGATTTTCTTTCTAATCTGATGTTAAGTCAAATTCAGGCCAATATCTGCGATACTACACCAACACTACTCCTGACCTTTTTTCCACAAACATCACAAACTGTATCTTGGCTGTTTGTGGAGCTGAATAAACTCCAAATCTGACTCTGTTGACTCTGTTATTGTGTCTACAGACTGATACTTACTGACTGAGCAGCTACTGTGCTTACACATTCTGCACTTACACTTACACTGCAGCTGATTCACTCTGCACTTTGGCATTTAACCACACTTTTGTATTAATTCTGCGCTCATGCAATCCGCTCTTACCCATTCTGCTCTTACACATTACGCACTTACTCTTTCATTTCACACTTACTTATTCAGCACTTATGCATTAAAACCTTCCACACTCTGCACTTTCGCATTCCGTGCTTAGGCATTCCACATTTGCACATTGTGCATTTGCATTCCACACTTATGCATTCTGCTCTTACACATTACGCGCTCACACATATCACACTTACGCTTTTGTTCCCAGCTTACACATTCTGCACTTAGGCATTCCACACTTACACATTCAAAAGTAGCACAATCTGCACTTACACATTCTGCACTTACGCATTCTGAACTGACATATTCCAAGCTAACACAATCTGCACTTTCACATTCCGCACTTACACATTTGAAAAATAACACATTCTGCACTTACATATTCCAAACTAACACATTCTGCACTTTCGCATTCCGCACTTATGCATTCTATGCTTACACATTTTGCACCAACTTAGTCCGCACTTACACATTCAAAAGAAACAAATTCTGCTCTTACACATTCTGCGCTGACTTAGTGCGCACTTATACATTCAATTCTAACATAATCTGCACTTTCACAATCTGCACTTATACATTTCACGTTTACGCATTCCGCACTTACACATGCTACACTTACACATTCAAAACTAACACAATCTGCACTTACATATTCCAAACTAACACAATCTGCACTTACGCATTCTGCACTTACATATTCCAAACTAACACAATCTGCACTTATGCATTCTGTGCTTATACATTATGCACTGACTTAGTCCGCACTTAAACATTCCATACATACATAATGTGCACTTTCACAATCTGCACTTATACATTTCACGCTTACGCATTCCGCACTTACACATTCAAAACTAACACAATCTGCACTTACGCATTCTGCACTTACATATTCCAAACTAACACAATCTGCTCTTACACAATCTGCACTTATGCATTATGCACTTACACATTATGCACTGACTTAGTCCGCACTTATACATTCCATACTAACATAATGTGCACTTTCACAATCTGCACTTACACATCCCAAACTAACACAATCTGCATTTACACATCCAGTGCTTATATATTCATACTGCACTTATGCATTCATTCCATGCTTATACATTTATTCTGCACTTACACATTCATTCTGTGCTTACACATTCAATACTTATGCATCCCGCATTTATGCAGGTGGAAGACAAAGTAGTTCCCACTAACACGCATCATTTAGATGAGATTGTAATAGTTTAGTGACCGTACTGTGTTCCTGTTTTTGATTCTTCATTTGACATAACCTTAAACGCCTGGAGCATCAGAAGTTTTGATGTTTTGATTTGAGAATAGACAAAGATGTGACTGACCTAGAAGAGCGAGCCTGTCTCTGGCCATGGTGAGATTTGCTTCCATTTTATCCTGAAGTCTCTTTGCTCGCTCATACTGATCTCCTGTTGAAAGTAAAAAAGTAAAATCAGGATGAAGCATGTCAACACTGTTCATTATGTTCATCACAGTGTTTGTTTGTGTTTTACCATCTCCAGTGATTTCCACAGCTATCCCCTTCTGGAGCTCTGCAATCCCCTTTTTGTACCACATCACAGCCTGTTCCTTGTCTCCTGTAAACACACACACACACACACACACACACACACACACACACACACACACAAATACACACACACACACACACCCACAGAGCAGTGTTTACAAACTGTCACACAGCACACAGCAGCTCAAAAACACATTATACACACATTAAACACACCTGTATCATCCTCATCGATCCTCAGCGCCTTGGACACATACTCAAAGGCCTGTTTGTGGTAGTTTTTAATAACTTCACAGCTGTCTCTGCCTCTGACTGCGTTCATTTTAGCGACGCTGCCCTCGCGCTCCTCTCACTCACGTCAGCTCCGTTATAAGTAGAGAATTAGAGGCTGATGAAGCAGTGAGCGGGAAAATAAAGCTTTAAATACATTTACTGTGCAATAAACAGAGGATAAATTGTGTAGAACAACATAAGCGTTGCAGACATAATATTCAGTTCGATCCCAGATCACAACATCAGCGACTCCACCGCTAACTTCCGCTTTCCCGTGTGTACTCCCGGTGTGCAGTTCATGGACGAGTCGAGTTTTAACACTCGATTCTTCGATGTGCATTGGGGAAACGGCTCCATTTCGGGGGTGTAGTCGTTTTACATGGGTTATGGGTTTTTGAAATGGATGTCGACATTAGTTACTCATTCATTGTTTGTTTACTTATTTAAGTCGCATCTCAAAACCCACTTTTATTCCTTGGCTTTTAACTCTGCTCTGTTTTAGTATTTTATGTGTGTTTTTGTGCCATAATTCTCTCAATGTTTACTTAACTGTGATTTAAATGATCCAGGACATATGTAGAAAGCTGAGTCTGATGTAATAGTGTTGAGTTACTCTGAATTCAGTGTAATATGAATAGAAATAGTCACAACTTTTGTCGGTAACACAGTTGATAAAATAATGAATCGTTTATTTTTTTTTCACAATTTCAATATGGAGAAACTGGGTTTATATTAAGCATGCTATTTGATGAACTTGGTACATTCCAGGCGTATACTATTCAGACAGTTAGAATATTAACCCTCTGATGCGTGAATTATGAAAGTCAGTGTGAGGATTTTTCCCTTGAGTGTTTTTATTTGTCTTACGGCATGAAAAAAAGTTTTCCAAAAGGGTCGGGGCATCTGCTGGAGGCTTCACTTTGAGCAGTCACGTCGTTACGTCCACTCAGTATACTACGACGGAGTATTGGGGCCACAGTGAGGGAAAAAAATGGGGGAGGAATTTTTTTCCCCCTCCTCCTCATCAAGTTAGTAAAGTCGAAATGTCGAGAATAAAGTCAAAATATAGTGTTGAGAATAAAGTTGAAATGTCGACATTATATTTCAACTTTATTCTCAACATTTCGACTTTATTCTCAACATTTCAACTTTATTCTGAACATTTCAACTTTATTCTCAACATTTCGACTTTATTCTTGACATTTCGACTTTGTTCTTGACATTACGACTTTATTCTCGACATTTTGACTTTATTCTCAACATTTTGACTTTATTCTTGACATTTCGACTTTATTCTCGACACTTCGACTTTATTCTCGACATTTTGACTTTATTCTCAACATTTCAACTTTATTCTCGACATTTCGACTTTATTCTCGACATTATATTTCAACTTTATTCTCAAAATTTCGACTTTATTCTCGACATTTCAACTTTATTCTCGACATTTCGACTTTATACTCGACATTAAATTTCAACTTTATTCTCAACATTTCGACTTTATTCTCAACATTTCAACTTTATTCTCAACATTTCAGCTTTATTCTAGACATTTCGACTTTATTCTCAACATTTCGACCTTATTCTCAACATTTCAACTTTATTCTCAACATTTCGACTTTATTCTCAACATTTCGACTTTATTCTCGACATTATATTTCAACTTTATTCTCAACATTTCGACTTTATTCTTGACATTTCGACTTTATTCTCGACATTTCGACTTTACCGACTGGATGAGGGAGAGGGGGAAAAAATTCCTCCCCTCATTTTCTTTTCTCAATGTGGCCCTAATTATCCGTCGTAGTATACAGTCTATGGTCGGAATCGATCAGTTGATACGAGCTGAATGAACCGCATCACTGAATAGACTCGAAACTCCCATCCCCAGTCTGCGCTGTTTGTCCGTTGAATGCGGTTCAATAAAGTTAGTTGAGGAAAAAGACCCTTTACCTGACTCGAGTCGAGGCAAAGCAGTAAAATCCTCCTCTGATCCGGACTGTGACAGCTCTCCTCGCTGTTCCCTTGTGGCACTCAGCTGTAATAGTGAATTCTGTGCCTTTGTGAAATCTCACTTCATCCTGATCGGGCTGTGAAACAAACTGACTCCTTTGTTTTTTTTTCCTCTCCGGTTCACTTTTCTTCACCGGTTCCTCTGAGTGTGGAGCCCGTTAGCCTGTTAGCTCAGCGGTCTGTCCACTTCAACTGCCCTTTGTCTAAACAACCAAGGAGTCTCATTCTCCTCACAGCGGATTCTGCTTTCTTAATTTTCGCCTGACAGAAGCAAAGCACACCAAGATAGGCGGCTTGGGAACCAAGATGTCGAACCGAGTGGTGTGTAGAGAAGCAAGTCACGCCGGGAGCTGGTACTCTGCTTCGGGTAACTGTCACCACAGCTCCGCTTGGTTAGCAGGCTGGAAGCTCGGAGATATCATTATTTTAACCACGTTTTTATGTTTTAATTCCTAATATTGCTTTGTATCTGCTTTAACTTTCACCACTTTAACGTTAAATTGCTTGAGGTTGAAACGCTAATCCAGCTGATGAGAAGAGCTAATATTTAGCTTCATCTCTTATCACATTTCCTCACATTGAGCTCATTCAGCACTTCTCCTCTTGGGAAATTAATACAAAAAAAACAGCTCTCAGCTTTTTTTTTCTTTGCTCCTTAAAAAAAAAAATCAATAATGTGAACTTGAGTGAAGCTAACAGCAGGAATAGCTTCACCCTCCTGGCCTAGCTGCTCTGCTTCAATCAGATACAGACTCAGAAATCACTCACTTTGCATCTTTTATTTTTATTTTTTCATGACTTAAACTGCTTTATTTGCTCTCCCTGACCCTGTCTTGGTTGTGTCAGGAGTAGAAATCCTCCCTGTGTGGAAACAAAGGATCTAGCAGGGCAGGGCAACAAAAAAAAAAAAAACTGAACCCCTTCCCCCACTTTGTTTTTATGAAGCTGCTTGTTTATCCTTCACAGCCTGGTCTTACTGCATTGTTTACAACAGCGGCTTTGTAAGAGTTAAACACCTCAGAAACACTCATGAGGCTGAGATTGCTTTTTGAAAATATGTATCAGCTGTTTTTGAAGGATTATCTGCACTAACCTTCATGTTCTGTGAGGTTTTGCAGCTCTCTCACCTTTTCTAACACACATTATGTCAAATAACTGACTGCACACTTCATTTTTGCATATATTTTTCCAACATTAATACCATACCAGCCCAAAATAGACTTGCACTTCATGATTATGTTGCAAAAAGGAGACCAGAAACCGATGGTGGACAAAGTACATGACTTCATTATCAGATAAAGTTCAACTCTTTCTGCTCAAATTGTACTCAAACACAAGTGACAGTCGCTCTATCAGTTAAAATATAACAATATTCACACCATAACCTCATTTAATAACAGGAGATGGATATTATTTATAATAAAATACAGAAACTTTGAGGTTAACTTGGATAGGCTAGACATGCTGCTACTGGAAGATGAACTCCCAACAGTGAAAACAAGGTTGTTTTATAATCATACGTGTTAATGTTTTCTATTTTAAGTGACACCAACATGTTCACCAACGGCTACATATGTGTAAAAACATTAAAATAATTAAAAAGAATTTAAGTCACAGGAGATGAAGAATAGTGACAGTCACTGGAAATACAGATTGCAGAATAAATGCCATTAAATATAGGTTTTGACCTTTATTTTGAAAGGACAGCTTGAGAGGGACACAAGGGAAGTTTGTTTATAAAGCAGTATTCATGTAAAAGTAGGACAAGGCAATTAATTGAAAATTAGATTTAATCACAATATGACTTATTCTAATCATACAGTGTAATATTTCTTAAACTGTATATGCGTGAGAATATCAGATACTTTTTTAGCATTAAATGCTTTAAGCTCAAATGGTTGAGAGTTACATTTGCAAGAGAAGCCGTGAAAAGTTGCAAAAACACCAAGCGGTAGTGATTGAAATAAGTTTATGGTGGAAAAAATGTTTAAAAGGCAGCAGAAGTTGGCAAGAAAATATGGAAAATAGTCAGAAAGTAGCAAAAAATGGACCCAAAGTGGCAAAAAAAGGAGCAAAAAGTGGATTAAATGGGCTAAAATAAATGTCATGGGTTGTTGTTGGCTGTTATCAATGTTGTTTAACAACTCAAAAGATGCACCGTAAATCACAATTGCAATATCGGGAAAAATAGTCTTAGTGAGATTATTTTTCAGCCTTATATAAAAGCGAAGCAGTGAAAGCTAAAAAAAACTAGCAGCCTTAAATAAAGGGTGTCCCAATCCAATAATTGTTGGATATTGGACCGATATCAGTAAAAATAAATACATTTTGGAGAATAATGGAGTATAATTGCATGCATCCAAAATCTGCAATGCAATCAGTCCATTCCAGACTCCGTTCCAGTTCTTCTATCCAACACTCAGAGCCCATGTGATCACAACAACAGCGAGCGCTAAGGCGCTAACAAAGTAGTAAAGAGTACGATTTCTTGTTAGAGTCTGAAAAAGACAGCTGGGTGTAAAAAACTACAGTTATATCGCCAACTACAGGCCTGGAGTTTATACTACAGTTGTTTTTGTTTTCCGGTGAATCATTGTGAAACGTCATTTTTGCACAGACTGTATAATAAATGGTCGTAGTCTCCGTGACGTCACCCGTCTGTTTCTGAGGCTCAGTGAAGTGAAACGACGAAGTGCCCAAACTCATGGCTATTTGGCGCTTTTCAGTCACGTGATCTGAGCTGTGCCTCTGATTGGATGAGCTTGTGGTCTCATTATCTGCTAAACTGCCGAGTTAGAACAAAATTCAACCTCTGTACAGTGTGTGCCGTTAGAACAATTAGTGATTCAGGCGGAAACAAAACCCAGAAAACAGCTTTTTTTTTGGCTTGGTGTGTATGTGACATCCGGTACTTCCGGAGCCAGCCTCAAGTGGTCACTCGAGGAACTGCAGCTTTGTAGCACTTCTAAATTGTCTCATATTTTCAGACCAGAGGTTGCTGTTTGGGTATTAGCCACAAAATACGGCCTGAAAAAAGCTTTTAAAAAGCAGCATCAAATGAAGGGTGTCCCAATCCAATATTGATTGGATATTGGACCGATATCAGTAAAAATAAATAAATTTTGGAGTATAATGGAGTATAGTTGCATGCATCCAAAATCTCCAATGCAACCAGTCCATTCCAGACTCCGCTGAAAAAACCTGAAAAAAGCTTTACCCAAGATGAAGTGCTTGGTGGAAACGGGGCTTAAAGGATGGATGTAACAACAAGAAAGTCATGCTCATCAAAAACTGTCATTATGATGGAGAATATGTCGAAGTTCGTCCTAGTTTTTACTCTCTATCACGTTTAATAACATCAGAGATTGTGTCGTCAGAACTTGAATCTCAATCAGGTATCTCTGAAAAAAGCTTTACCCATGATGAATTGAGCGTCTTCGGGGTGAGCAGGAGATTTAAAACACTTCAGAATGTGCCGAATCTTCTCTGCCGATGCCGAACAGCTTCTTCTGCACATGATTCTTCTTTGATGGAGGCGTTAATCTGGAAGTCTAACCTCCTTCTCTTCCAGGATCCCAGCTGAACGCACAGCTGGAGGGCTGGCTGTCCAAAGCAGAGTGCTCCATCAGACCTGCCAGAGCCATCATAGCACCGTGAGCCCACGCCGACCAGAGGAGACGCATGCAAACATGTCAGAAAGTATCTGTGTCTCAGTTTGATCCTAACCTGACGGGTTCTCTCTCTCTCTCTCTCTCTCTCTTTTTTCGCAGACATGCTGGATACACCTACTGTGGCGCTTGTGCAGCACATGCCTACAAGCAGGTTGATCCCTCCATTACGTAAGTCGTGTGTTCTCCTGCCTCCTGTGACCTCTTATTTTTGTGTTTTTATACTGCAGTGGTTTTCAAACTAAAGGGGGATACACGATTACAATTTAAAGCACAAATGTTGCAGTGTCACTTAAGTAAAAATGCATTTGTGAGTAAGTTGGTGAGAAAAAGTTAATGTGCAGAGGCGTTTTTTTGTTTTCTACTCTTAAAAAAACCCAAACATGTTATTCAGCAATAATTATGAATATTTTTTGCCAGTTTCTGCAATGTAAAAAAAAAAGGGTCTTTGCATGTTTGCAAGCGATAAAAAGATTAAAAAAAAGGCCAAATTACCAGGGAAAGTTGAGATTTGAAGATTAAAAAAAGTCCAAATGTAAGATGATAAGGCAAAAAAATTTGAATTCAAGTTAAAATGATGAGACAAAAGTCAAACTTTTGATGTAAAAAGTCAAAGTTGTAGAAGAGAAAGACAGAGTTATCAGTTAATCAAATTTTGAGATAAAAAGTCAGATTATGAGATAATAAAGTCAGTGTTGAATCCTGAGAAAAAGTCCAAGTAATCATGAAATAAGTCGAAATTGTTGAATTAAAAAGTCTTAATTGGAATAAAAGTCTAAATATTTTTGTCGGAAATAAAAATTAGAAGATGATTAAGACGATTTGTAGAAAATTAAGTTAAATGTTTGGATAGAAAATCAAAATTTGAGATGCCAAATTTCAAGGGAAATTAAAGATTTGGAGATAAAAAGAAGTCAAGATGTAAGATGATAAGGTAAAAAAAAATTGAATTACAGTTAAAATTATGAGACAAAAATCAAAATTGTAGAAGGTAAAGACAGAGTTATCAGAAAAAAGCCAAGCTTATGAAATAAAAAGTCAGCATTTTGTGATGAAAAATCAAAATTTTTAAAGATAAAGCTGAATTTATCAGAATGAAAAGCTAAAAATATGTAATAAAACTTCAAAACTTTGAGCTAAAAAGTCAAAATTGTAAGATGATGAAGTCAAAATTATGAGAAAAAAGGTCAAAATAACTATGAAAGGAGTCAGAATTTTGGAATAAAAAGGGTTAATTTGGAATAAGAAGTCTATATTTTGTGATGGGACGCAAGAATTGGAAGATGATTGAGACAATTTTCAGAAAATTAAAATGACGTAATGAAATTAAAAGTCAAAATTTTGAGGGAAAAGACAAACATATCAGAAAAAAGCCCAAAATTTTGTAATTAAACGTCAAAATTGTGAGATGATGAAGTCAAACTTTTGAACTGATGTCAGAATCATGAGCAAAAAGTCAAAATAAAAACGGAAGAGGTCTAAATTTTATGATATGGAGCCAAAATTGGAAGATGATTAAGACACTTTTCAAGAAAGAAAGTTGAATTTTAGGATAAAAGTCAAAATTTTGAGATATAAAAGCCAAGTTACGAGGGAAAGTCGAGGTTTGGAGATTTAAAAAAAAGACAAAATGAGAAATGATACGGCTTAAAATTTGAATTAAAGTTAAAATGATGAGATAAAAGTCAAAAATAATTTGCAAAAGTGGGGGCACTGCAAAAATAGAAAGTTTGGTAGCTACTGTAACACTGTTGTTGTTGTTGTTGTTTAGTCGCAGGGTGTTCATCCTGGGACCTTCACACCACGTGCCCCTCTCCCGCTGTGCCCTGTCACCTGCAGACGTGTATAGAACGCCTCTCTATGACCTGAGAATCGACCAGAAGGGTACCCTCCCTCCTTAATCACCACATTTCTTTGATGCTCACTTTAAAGCATTAACAGATGCTCGGTGGTTATTTAGGTGAGAGTATCCGTTTCTTGCCAACAACAAAGTGAGAAAAACACCTTTTTCATCCTCCCTGCTTCATTAAAGTGGAAAAAAAAAGAGAGAGAAACCATCATCTGCACTTTCTTCCTCTAAAGTCTGGAGCTCCAGCATGCAAACCTTGTGGGAGCTTTGGGATGTGATGCACTTTAAATCATCCTCCAGGGACCAAGAGATCCCTGACTCTTTGCAAGGAGAGCGAGAAAAAAAAAAAAAAGCTTTCTCCGTGATGAGGTTTTTGCTCAGCTACACACTTAATCAGGATTCTGGTTTTAAATGAGTGTGAGACTCCAGGAGCGACTTAATTAGTAGACACGGTCATGGTGAGGTGCACAAATTAAAGTGAGTCTCACCTCTGTTTCTCAGTGTACGCCGACCTCTGGAAAACTGGGTTGTTTGAGCGGATGAGTATGCAGACGGATGAAGACGAGCACAGTATTGAAATGCACTTGCCTTACACTGCTAAAGCCATGGAGAGGTAAGAAAAATCACACCTGTTTCATTCGATTTTAACTGCAAATGCACCAAACACAACATAGAGATCAGACACCATCATTTACACAGCAAGAAACTGAAATCTAAGCAACATTTTTAGTAAAAGAAAATGTCTTTTTAGTCTTGATATGAGCCATATTTACCACACCAGTGCAGAAAAATGTCCTCAAGTTATTGAAGTTAATGAGGTTAGGAAAAACAATCTGCCAATAGCAATTCAGACTCGAGCCCGACCGATGTGGGATTTTTAGGGCCGATACCGATGGACGGGGCAAAAAAAAGATGCATTCGATAAACACATTGATATATGGGTCAATGACAAAAAGAGGGTCTAAAAATTTTAAAAAGTTCTTTGAAAATGGATAAAAACATTTTTCTGAGTGAAGAATTATGTTTTCTAACAGATTTCAGTCATTGACCAACATTTCAAAGTTTTCAGGTTCATTATTTTTTAGTATTTTTAATTTGAGCACCCAAAAATGTCAGGTGGCGCAACCAAATATATGAAAATATATTTATATGTTCCTGTTATTTTTTCTGTGTGAAATTATTGGCAAGTATCTCTCAAGTGTCTGTAGTGACTCATACATTTTCATTTTGTGTGTTTTATTTGTTTTATTTGTGAATAAGATGAATAATTTGATGTTAAAATAACATTTCACATTATTACATTGGTTGTTCCACCTGACATTTTGGGGGTTTAAGGAACCAAAACACAAAAAAACATGTTATATTTTAATAGTTTAAAGATGTGTTCAAATAACACAGGTTTCATAGAATAAAGAAATACATGTGATGAAATACTCAATTCATGATGGAAGGAAATGTTGCACTCGGACACAAAAAAGGGGACGTCACGTCATCCATCGTGAACAGGTTTCTCTGCAGATAAATGTAATTAACCGTCATTCTTCACTCGTAAAGTTAGAAGTGTTGGTTTAACTTTGTCACTGAAAACTTCAGGCTCTGAAACGTCCTCTTCATGCGAAAAGTAAAAGCTGCCT
>RPOG01002343.1:0-42150 GCA_008086565.1 Thalassoma bifasciatum
CAGTATAGGTCATAAGCCCCGCCTCCCCATGTATTCCAGATATGAGCCGGGAAAACTTTAAAAAATTACGATACCTCGTAGAAACGTTTCTCTCATCCTTACACTAAGGTGGTATGATGATGTCATCTGGCTGCATGGTGTTCAGGTGTTTTTTTTCTGAGAAGTTAGTTTCTCATTAGTTATTGGACGTTAAAAACCGCGATATAAGTTTTGTTTTACGATAGTTGACAGCTGCCGTTCGTGAGTAGTTTTTATCGGGGATATAAGAAACTTCGGGAAAGAGCCAAAAGGAGACTAAACCTTCTGAAGAAGAAGAAATAAATATTAATATAATATAGAACGGTGACAGGCGGAAGCCACGCTGTCCATTCTATATACAGTCAATGGTCGAGACACCAGGGTAAACAAATGTGTGACGTCAAAGAAAAGGAAAGGAAAGTTCGTTCATATCTAATTCAGTCTTTGTTATTGATTTACATCCGTACTCGTCAGGTTTTTGGAAGGCCACCTCGGCGTCGTGCTCCAGCCCCCTCCTGGTCCTGTGTAACTCCAAAAGTGGCGACAACCAGGGCGTGAAGTTCCTCCGCAAGTTCAAGCAGCTCCTGAACCCGGCTCAGGTTTTTGACCTGATGAACGGAGGACCGGAGCTCGGGTACGTCCTCTCCTCTCTGACTCATGTGGTATTTTAAAATATCTGCAGTTTTTAACGAGTCATCAGGCTGTAAGAGTTTGATTCGGTGGAGTTTTTAAATGTCACCTCCCTCTTAACATTTGTCGCTCACTCTCCTCCTCCTCCTCGCTCTCAGGCTGCGCCTCTTCCAGAAGTTTGTGACGTTTCGTATCCTGGTGTGCGGAGGAGACGGCAGCGTGGGCTGGGTGCTCTCCATGCTGGACAAACTCAACCTCCACAAACAGGTGACGAGGATTTCACAGAGAAGAGAAGCTGACACAGGAGATTTTTCAGTAAAAAAAACTTTCAACAAACGCTGATTAAGAGTGTGACGCCTTCAATTCAGCTGGGATTTAAAGCCCTATTCTCAGGAAATGTGTCAAACTATTTGAATCAATATGGACTACAGAAATGTTTGCTCATATTGGGAAATAACTGAACCCTAGCACAGTGGAAACAGCCCCTGAATTATGAAATAACAGGAAAGCAAACAGTAAATAACGAGTATGAGCGAAGGGTCACTTTGCCTAATGGAGAAATTTCCATTTATACACGGTTCATTTCATGGATTTAATCATTATTAATTAACTATGACACGGTTTTTATTTTAATGCAGCATATAATTTGGAAATTAAAAGCCATGTCAGACAATTTAAGATAATTTCGGGTCATGTCAGATGACAAATGTAACTGTTTGAAGGTAAGCAACTGCAAAGTTTGAGCTATGTACAGTTTTTTTTGTTGGAACTTTACACATTCATAAGCCTAAGAAACAATCTAAGTGATAAAAAGAGGGAAAAAAAGCAATAAAACTTAGTTAGGGGTAGTAAAAATTCCCAGAAAAGCAATGAAAATTGGGAGTGAATCTGGAAAATAGTCAGTGGGTTAAAAAAATATGGTCCAAAAGTGGCAAAAAAAAGAGCGAAAAGTGGCTGAAATGGCCAATAAGCAACAAAAAACAAATTGTAGAAAAAGTGACAAAAACTGTGAAAAGAGTTAAAATTGGCCAAAGTCAACAAAAATGGCAAGAATTTTGGGATGAAACTTGGAAAAAATAGCAAGTTTGTTGCAAAAAATTGTGCAAAAGAGAGTGAAAATTGTCAAAAATTGGCAAAAACAACTACAGATGGAAAGAAAATTAGGAGTGAACCTGGAAAATCATAAGAAAGTATCAAAAAACAGTACAAAAGTGGCAAAAAAAGAGCGAAAAGTGACTAAAATGGCCAATTAGCAACAAAAAATAGCTCTTAAGTTTCAGGGGAAGCCTTAAAAAATTCAGCAAGAATGGTACAATAGTTGCAAAAAAAGTGAAAAGGGTTAAAAATGTCCAAAGTCAACAAAAAATGGCAAGAAGATTGAGGTGAAACATGGAAAAACTGTCAGTTCGTGGCAAAAAACACGGTCCAAAAGTGACAAAGAGGAGTGAAAAGTGTCAAAACTGGAAAAAAGCATCAAAAATTGGCAAGAAAATCAGTGGGAAGGATTCAAAAAATAAATAAAAGGCAAAAAAAGCGCAAAAAAGTTACTTAAATAACCAATAAGCAGCTTAAATTGGAAAGAAAATTTTGCAGGAAACTTAAAAAAAAAAATGATCAAGTACCACAAATGGTGGTAAAGTGACAAAAACAGTGGAAAATAGTCAGTTTATTGTAAAAAAACAGTACCAAAGTTTCAAAAAAGGTCCAAAAGTGTCAAAAATGGGGAAAAACAACTAAATTCGGCAAGAAAATTGGGAGTGAACCTGGAAAACAGTGAGAAGGTATAAAAAAAGGTACAAAAGTGACAAAAAAAGAGCGACTTTATTGGAGAAAAATCAGTCCCAGTTGTAGTTGGTTTGTTGTTGTGCTGTAATTAATGTAACTGTTCATGTTCTATAATGAGTTTGTTTAAAAATATAAAAGATGGGAACCTGGAAATAATTGCACAAAAATCACCATTGCAGTAAAGAGTTGGTTGTATAAGTTTGTTTGCAGACGATGTTGTGATGTGCGTCGTCTCCTCTCCCTGCAGTGCCAGCTGGGCGTGCTTCCTCTGGGGACGGGGAACGATCTGGCCCGCGTCCTCGGGTGGGGGGGGCTCTGCGACGACGACGCTCAGCTGCTGCAGATCCTGGAGAAACTGGAGAGAGCCACCACTAAAATGCTGGACCGGTGAGAAAATCTATCCATTCACGCTCTGTCACTCCTCTCAATCCCTCGTCCTTTTACCCCGATAAAGACGTTTCCTCTCCGTCCGCGTAGATGGAGCGTGATGACTTACGAGGTTCCCACCAGCGCTAAACGCACGCCGATGGTGAAAGAAGACGACAGCCCTGATTCTCCTCTGCAGGTAAACGACTCTGCGGGAACTTTGAGGAAAACACCTGCTCGTTGGCAGATGGTTTCCATAAATTAGCCCCACGAAGCCAGACCCCGTATGCTGGAGAAATGATTGTGAAAACACCCTCTGAGGATGATTACGCCTGGCAGCTGGACGCCAAAACAATCAGGCGGAGACGCTGGGGAGCGAGGGAGACTTTGATTGAAAGTGAAGCTACTTTTTATCTCATAGGTGGTCGTTAGAGGACGCGCTGCAGGTGAACGACTAAAACCAGTCATGTGTTCGTTACCTGAACGCTAATCCAGTCAAAGGAAACAGATATTTTTGTGAGCGACAGTCGGTCACATCGTTTTAAACCCGTGACACACATTTCCCTCTGAGTGTTTTTAGCTCATTTGTTTGCAAAGCTTTGAGTAAATATGAACAGTTAAGGAGTGGTGTTTACACACAGTTTCAAACAGCAGACTCATGATCTTTCATGTGACTTGTGATATTTAAGGTGGAATTACCAAACGCTTTGAGGTTTAAGTGTTAATCTCAAGTCAGGAAACGGATTATTGTGCTTTTTATAGTCTGTAGTTTGTCCCTCACTGCAAAAACCTTAATCTAAGCAAGTCATTATGTCTTATTTGTAGTAAAAATTGTCTTATTTTTCTTAATTTGAGCCACATTCACCAGACCAGGTCATAAAAATGTCTTAGTTCAAGTTTTTTAAAGACAAAAATGAAGTGTAAATTGCTTGTAACAAGTCAAAAAAATCTGCCAATGGGATAAGCAGTGTTGCCAACTCCTCAGCAAGGAAAGTAGCTATTGGCTGTCCCAAAAGTCGCTAGATGACATCATCACCTAATTTGCATAATCAGGCATTGGAACGTTATTGTAAGGAACGCTGTAGGAGAAAGGAATAATGTCCTGGAAGAGACAAAAAGTGTATAATAAACGTCCTAAATGTTTAGAACTACAAATTAGATTTTTATTGGATTCCTTCTACAGTGTTTTTCCAAATCCGTGATTAAAAAGTCATAATCTTTTAGAGAAAAATCGAAACTATTACTTTTTATTATAAAGTCTTGACTTAATATGGGGAAAAAAACTTTAAAAAGAATCAAATTTTTAATTTTCTATATTTTTAACCAGCAGAATTTGGCTTTTATATTTATCCCTGTCTCAGCTTGTTTAAAATTTAATCTGTTTATTTTTAAAATTTCTAACTCATTTTCAGTGTCTTTTCTTTTGAGAAAAGAGCTGATGTTTCTCTGCATTATAAGACCAAAAAAGTTCCTGTTTTACAGTTTTCTTCCCATTTTTATTCATATTGTCTGGAGACGATAAGATATTTTTTTATTATTTTGAAGGTTGGGAGCAGAGGAGACTACCAGGCTCTTCAGAAACAATTTGGAATACGTAAAAAGGGATTTTTTAAAAGTCAAGGTAGTTTCCAAGACTGCATACTGCGAGTGAATTTATTTCCTGACCCAGCGTGCGGCTGTGACTGGTTTTGAACGAGCGCTTTAAAACAGCAGCCGCTCTAATATCTTCCTGGTCCTGTTGTACCTGTGAACTACTTTCACCTCTGCTTCCAGCTGTAAACCAGCGGCGGTTTAGCGCAAACGCGGTCTCCTCTCCTCTGACTGCAGCTGCGACTGCTACGAGAGTCGAAACCGACTGCCTGAGAATGCTTTGAGACGAGGGAGAGGCTCACGGCAGAACCCTCTGCTCGATGAGGATGGTGACTGCAGAATGATACACGCTTTCACGTCAGTCACTAAACACTAGAAAAGTCGCCTATGACGCCAGAAAAAGTCGCCAGATTTGTCGCTAGTCGCTTTTGACATAAAAAAGTCGCCAAGGGGTCCAGAAAGTCGCCAGATTTAGCGAGAAAGTCGCTGAGTTGGCAACAGTGGATAAGCACATTCAATCAGGACATTAGTATCAATAAAATCCATCCTTAGTTACAATACTGTAGGAGTTAAAAGACATTGAATTCAGAAATAAACCTGGTGAAAGTGCTCTTACAGGTCTGTTTTCAGATTTTAAAGGGGATTAGAAACTTGTGAGAAGACTCAGTCTAAAATGACAACAATACTGATTTTTATAATCCTGGAAGTTTAAGAAAAGTACGATCTAGAGGAGTTTTATTGGCTCATAATTGTACTTTTTAAAAAAAAAAAAACACCAAGCAACAAAAATTTGCTCTAAAATTTCGGAGGACACTTGGAAAAATACAGAAAGTAGCAAAAATGGTACAAAAGTAACCAAAAAAAGTGAAAAGGGTCAAAAATGGTCAAAGTCAAAAAAAGACGGCAAAAAGGTTGGGATGAAACTCAGGAAAATAGTCAGTTTGTTGCAAGAAGTGGTCCAAAAGTGGCAAAAAAGAGTGGAAAACTGTAAGAAATGGGCAAAAACATCCAAAATTGGCGAGAAAATCTGTGGGAAGGTATCAAAAAATGAATAAAAAGTGGCAAAAAAAAGCACGAAAAAGTAACTTAAATGACCAATAAGCAGAATTGGTAAGGAAACTTAAAAAAAAATTGGTAAGTAGCACAAATGGTGGTAAAGTGACCAAAACAGTGAAAAGAATTTAAAATGGTCAAAGTCAACAAAAAATGGCAAGGAGCTTGGAATGAAACGTGGAAAATAGATCTAGAGGAGTTTTATTGGCTCATAATTGTAGTTTTTTTTAATCACCTGTTTTTTAAAGATGTGATCCAATCAGATCCTGATCGTGACTTTCTTTCTCTTTTATCTCTAATGTCTCTCAGGTCCACATCACTCAGTATGCAGACTCCGTGGCCTCCCATCTTGCCAAGATCCTGGACTCCGACCGGCACAGTGATGTCATTTCCTCCGCCAAGTACGTCCCATAAACACCCGAGAATAAAAAAAAACAAACACTGAAGCGTTAAGGTCAGAATAAAAGTGGAAGGAGACGAGAAGAGAGTGTCTGCTCAATGGGTATCGATCTTTTTACTTTAGTCTTATCTGGAAGGACACACACTTTCTCTTTCACACACACACACACACACACACACACACACACACACACACACACACGCGCGCGCGTTAAGTGGTGCTGGCTGTAAGTGAAGCAGACAGATAGATCAGTATTTAGTCCTCGTCCTCACTGCATTACTGCATTAGTCGTCTTCCTTCGGGAAGATCCAGGCAGCTATTACTGAGCTCTTTTATCCTGTGTGTGTGTGTGTGTGTGTGTGTGTGTGTGTGTGTGTGTGTTAACCCCTTACATCCCACCCAATTCTGGCCTATTTACCATGCTATGTTTCATCAGTGACTCCTCATTTGAAAGATTAAAGTCTCTAGTTTCAGAAAATGTCATGTTTTTATCTGTGGTTAAAGTCCACATCAGGATAAATGCAGCTGAAATTTTTTGGAATTTTTGAGCATCATTAACTTCAAGATGCTTCATGTCAGACATTTAACATCCTCCACATCACTTCTACACCTTCTCATCTACATCTGGGTGAAATTTGAGCTTTTTAGGTAAAACTTTGTAGGAGTTAGAGAGTTTTTAGCAGATAAGTTCTCGTTTTCCCACACTTGTGTGACGACTTCGCGCAAACAAAACCAGCTTTATCAGCGCTCAGCGTCTTCTTTGTTGTCAACTTTGTTCTCTATGTGAAAAGCTTCACTAAAAATGGTGGAATTATAGTTTTTAGGTCACGGATTGTACCGCTCCTGTTGGGCACATGAATATGGATGAATACGGCTTTTTTGATAGCGGGATTTGTGTAAATGATAACGGCTTTCTTCTGGTAACTCAAATCGCAGCTCATTTTTCCTCAATACCTTCTTATTGTTCATCTTGAAAAATTTTCCCAGAGAGTCCCTAATAATTGCCCTTTTTATTTAATTAAAATCAGGAAAAGAAACTGGTGAAAGTGTTCCTACAGATCTGTTTTTAGATTTTAAAGAGGATTAAAAACGTGTGATAAGACTCAGTCTGGCAACAAAATGACAATAATCTTGATTTTTACAATCCCGGAAGTTTAAGAAAAATACAATCTAGAAGAGTTTTTTGGCTAATAATTGTAATTTTTTAAAATCACATGTTTTAAAGATACATCTTCATTTACCGCAGTCTAGTGTGACAACTTTGCGCAAACAAAACCAGCTGTATCAGTGCTCAGTGTCTTCTTTGTAGTCAACTTTGTTCTCCATGTGAAAAGCTTCACTAAAAATTGTGAAATTATGTTTTTTTAGTCACCGATTGTACTACTCCTGTTGCACACATGAATATGGATGAATACGCTCGGCAGTAATGACGTCTTCTTTGACCATCTAACTAGCTACGGTGGACTTTGTGTAAACGCTAAGGCTTTGGTTACTGTACAAGTGATTGACAGGCTCGATAGCCGATAAACGAGACAGTTTGGGGGGATTTACGCAGCTCAAGCTCAAGTTGTTGTATAAATCAGGCTCTCCTGGCATCAAATCTCCATGTAGCCAGAAGCCTGAAAAAATAAAATATGCCAAGTTTTGTCAGATTGACATTGAGGAGGAAATGCTCTAAGACTGTGAAGCTGCTGTTGTTGATGAGAACGGACCGCTCACAGATCGTACCTTTTCTGTCGCGCACATAAATGTGAATGAAGACACATGGCAGTAAACTGGTCTCGCCAATGAAATAAATGGCTACAGCTGGATTTCTGTAAACTTTATCATCTACATCTGGGTGAAATTTGAGCTTTTAGGTAAAATCTTGTCGGAGTTAGAGAGTTTTTAGTCTCAGGTGACCAAACACAAGCAGATGCGTCTCATTTACCACAGTCTAGTCTGACGACTTTGCGCAAACAAAACCAGCTTTATCAGTGCTCAGTGTCCTCTTTTTTTAGTAAGCTTTGCTCTCTTTGTGTAAAAGGTTCAACAAAAATCAGGAAATTCTAGCTCCCAGTCACAGATTGTACCTCTTCTGTTGCGCACATGAATGTGAATGAGGAATAAATAGGTCTCGCCAATGATCTAAATGGCTACAACTGACTTTCTGTGAAGGGTAAAGTGATTTGATACCGTATGAGTGAGTGACAAACCTGTTAGCTAATAAATGAGTCTCTAATTGAGCTGTTATGCAAGATCACTATTGTGCTACTGGCCAGTCCAGTCGTGAGAACTTTTTGTCTATCACAAGCTCTCCTGGTATGAAAACTCAACAGAAAATTATGAGGTCACATTTGTCTTGCAGCTAGAACCCTGTTGAAAACAAAGACTTGCAGTTTTGTAGGATTGACATTGAGGAGGAAATGCTCTAAGACTGTGAAGCTGCTGTTATTGATGAGAACGGACACGACAGACAGACAAACAACGGACTTTACAGGAGAAATTTCACCACTTGGAATAATTTGATGAAACAACACTTTTGATATGTTTGAACTCTGGATTCCTCTGGTGGAAAGGAGAGTGAATATTCAGGGTACGGGCGTCAGGATGTGACGTAATGACCCCAAACAGGTAGGACATCCACGTTGTTGTGATCACCATCAGAGAAAAGTTTGTTGGTGTTTTGTTGATATTAAGTTATTTACTCATGAGGTAAAAGCTGCTGATCTGCAGGATTTCTGCCGCCACAGGATGTGATATTTGCTAAAGCAGGAGGAGTGTGTGAGTGCGCAGAAAGCTGAGTCACACCGCAGCAGAGTAACAGCTGTGAGTAAAGTGTGTGTGGAGGGCAGGTAGGCAGGTATGAAACAAAAAAAAAACACTCGTGAACATGTCTGATTTACTTCATAGTGACACGTTTCTCCTTCTTTCTGGAAGGTTCCTGTGTGGGACGGTGAACGATTTCGTGGCGGAGGTGGGGAAGGCGTACGAGAGAGCCACAGAGAACAAGGAGGAGGCCGACGCCATGGCCAAGAAGGTAAAGGCTTGTGTTTAGTGTGTGTGTGATGTGTGTTTATTATGTAAGAGCTTGTGTAACAGAGAGAAGTGGGCAGTGTAGGTGTTTCACAGAGGTTCACAGTCATCACTCCCTCTCATACTTCAGCTCCTTTTCAGCTCTTTCCTTCTTCAGAGTGAAAATCTGGAGTGTGTGTCAGGACAGTTTGAGCCTCTTTGTTTACATTTTACCAGCTAATGCAATTTGATTTATCTGTTATATTTTACCTGAGGAGCATCTTCTTCTTTTTTGTGTGTCAGAATACTAGATAAACTTACCAGTAGATGCTTTATGATCTGCATCAGTGTTACTCAACCAGTGAGCCAAATTCTTGAAACTTAGCCTTACAAGACAAACAATCTAAGTGGTTGAAATGGTAAAAATGGTTCAGAAGCAGCAATAAATGGCAAATAAATTGGGAGAAAACTTGAGAATTACACCAAAAGTAGCAAAAAATGGTCAAAAGTGGTTAAAAAAAAGGGGGAAAGAGACTTAAATGGCCAAAAAAACTACAAAAATGTGCAAGAACATTCTGAGAAAACATGGAAAATAGTCAGGAGGCAGCAACAAACAGGAAAAAAGTGACAAAATCAGTCAAAAGTGGTAAAAAAAATAGCCAAAGGCAACAATAATTGGCAAGAAAATTGAGATAAAAACTTAAAGAATTGTCAGCAAGTAGCAAAAGTGGTGGGAAAAAAGTCTAAAGTGACTAAAATTGCCAAAAAAAATAAACTAACAAAAATGGTCAAGAAGCAGCAAAAGTTGGTTAATTAATTTGGAGATAACTTGAGAAATACTCTTTAAGTAGCAAAATGGTCAAAAGTGGTGGAAAAAAGAGTGAAAAGAGACTTAAATGGCCAAAAGACACCAACAAAAATGGGCACAGAAAACTTAGAAAGTAGTCAGAAGGCAGCAACAATGGGGTAAAAAGTGACAAAAAACAGTGAAAAGTGGTAAAAAAATTGCAAAAGGCAACAAAAAATGGCAAGAAAATTGGGACAAAACGAAACCAATAGTCAGAAAGTAGCAAAAGGGGTTGGAAAAAAGTGAAAAGTGACTAAAATGGCCCAAAAAATCCAACAAAAATGGTCCAGAAGCAGCACAAATTGGTAAATTAATTGGGAGAAAACTTGGGAAATATACTGAAAGTTGCAAAATGGTCAAAAGTGGTCGAAAAAAGATTGTAAAGTGCCTTAAATTGCTAAAATAACCAACAAAAAAATGGGCAAGAACATTCTGATAAAACATGGAAAATAGTCAGAAAGCAGCAACAATGGGGAAAAAAGTGACAAAAAACAGTGAAAAGTGGTAAAAAATAGCTAAAGGCAACAAAAAATGGCAAGAAAATTGGGACCAAACTTAAAGAATTGTCAGAAAGTAGCAAAAGTGGTTGGGAAAAAAAAGTGAAAAGCAACTAAAATGGGCTTAAAGCAGTTATGAGTAAAGGAAATGTCATGGGTTTTTGTTGTGCCATAATAAATGTCAATGTTCATTTCCAACACTGTGTTTGTTTTAAATCCCATAGGATGGGGGATTAAAAAATAATTGCATAAAAAAACGCAATATGGGGGGAAATATATCGCAATTAGATCATTTTTGCAAAATGTTCAGCCCTATTTCATACTACGTTTTTTATAGTGACAAATAAAAAATGACTTAATTTTTCCAAAGAGCAACGAAAATGAGCAAGAACAAGCAAGGGAAACTTAATAGAATTCAGAAAGTGGCAAAAATTGTGAAAAAAAGTGACGAAAAACAGTGAAAAGTGGTAAAAAAAATGGTTGAAGTCAACAAAAATGGCAAGAAACCTGGGAAAAAGTCAGTTTGTTGCAAAAATGAAGAAAGTGAAGCTTCAGCGGCGCCTGGAGGGAAACTTTACCTTTGCTGTGTTAAATAAAAGACTTCTACTCTTCTCTCTATGTTTTGATTTCATGTTGGTTAAAGAATCCAGGTCATCTCTTCAGTTGCTGTTTTTTCCTGTTTTCTTATTGTATGGAAACATAAACATCTCTACCTCTCTGTCTTTTTTCCCAGTGTGCTTTGCTGAACGAGAAGCTGGACTCTCTTGTCAAAGCTTTAAGCGAGGAAGCAGAAGCTCAGGTAAAACCACAGATTTCTCTCTGTTTTATAGAGTTTGTTTGATGGTTCAGCTCCAAAGTGGAGGCTTTTTACGGCACAAAGTCAACACACGTTATATTTCTGACACATTTTAAAGCAGTGTTTCTCAACCTGGGGGTCTCGACCTATGTGGGGTCGCCTGGAATCCAAAAGGGGTCGCCTGAAATGTCTGAATAAAACTTAACAAAGTTATTGATGAAGATTTTTTTCTTTAGTAATTATTGTCTTTTAAAAAATTAAATACACAACACACTGGAAAACTGTTCTGTATGTCTAGGTATTTAGTTAGCATTCAATTATCAAGTATTTGAGTATTTTCAGCATTGTATTATGAAGTATATCTGTAATTTGAGTGTTTTGTTTTTAAATATTTTCAGTATTTTCGTATAATGTATTCCAGTATTTTTAGTAATTTTATTGAAGTATTTTACAATTTTTTGTATCCAAGCAATTTTCTTTTAATTTTTATTTTCCTGAATTCAATACTTTGTGAAGTTTTGTTCTTATTTGTCTACAGGTGTTTACATTGTTTATTGCTCTGCCTTTTTATTGTCTCTTGAGGATAAGTTAAGTTTTTTGAATTTGAAAGTTCACTTAGAATAAAGTTTATATCCTGATAAGAAAAAGTAAAATTGACACTTTGTGAACTAATCCTGGAGACTCTGTATGTACAACAAAGTATAAAAATATAGGACAAAAAATAATATTAAGATTAAAAAATGTCTCTCGGGTTCCCAGAAATTTGGGATGTCAAAAAAGGTTGGGAAACATTGCTCTAAAGTGTTATTTTCTCTGAGAGGTAAGAGGAAAAACAACATTTCTCCAAACATCTTAACCGTCCCCACAGGAACTCAAACGCCGCACACTTCATCGCCTTTTTATTCCCGTGTTTCCTTTGGAGTCGTTTGACTTGAGATTGATCTCTGAGCTCTGAAAGAGAAAACATCAGCGTGAATCTCTCCGCTGCTCTGTAAAAGGCAGAAAGCAGTGAAATTTCACTTTGTGTCAAGCGTCTATTTATACTAAACATAAAACGCGGAAATCCTCTTTTCTGCACTTAAGTGAAATGAACCGCAGCCTCCTGCAGCCGGAGGAAGAGATGTTAGAGCACTTTAGGAGCAGTAACAGTAAACATTCGAACGAGGAGACTATTTCTGCTGAAGTGATGATGTTTTAAAGCTGCATGGGTCCCTCTGCTCCCAAAATGAAATACAGGAAGGATATAAAAGAGCCAAACTCCTGCAGCATGTTTACCTTCACAGTTGTGCTCATACTTTTTCATCCTCTGGTGATTTTAACCTGATAACATGAACACAAATGGGTTTGAATGTCTCCTAAAGGTAACCATCCTCACCTCTGATTTGTTTGCTTGTAATCAGTGTGTGTATAAAAGCTCAGTGAGTTTCTGAGCTTGCATCTCTCATCCAGTGCTGCACTGATGTTTCTGGATTCTGAGTCATGGGGGAAAAGTTAATCCAACTGTATAAAACAGGAAAGAGATATAAAAAGATATCAAAGGAACTGAGGATGCCAGTAAGTGGAGTTCAAACTCTAATTGGGAAGTGGAAAATGAGACTACAGTCAGGTAGACCAATAAAAATGTCAGCTACAACTGCCAGGAAAATGGTCCTGGATGCAAAGAAAAACCCACAAATAACTTCAGCTAAAATACAGGACTCTTTCAAAGATGCACAATTAGGAGGCACTTGAGGAAAAATGGGCTGTATGTCAGTGTTTCGCTGACAATACACCAAACAGCACAGAGACAAGCCTCAAAACTCCTGGAACAAAGTCGTTTGGAGTGATGAGACCAAAAGTGAACTTTTTGTCCACAACCATAAACATTGTTCCATTTGGAGAGGAGTCAACAAGGCCTATGATGAAAGGTCCACCATTCCTACTGTGAAACACGGAGGTGGATCACTGATGTTTTGGGGATGTGTGAGCTACAAAGGCTCAGGAAACTTGGTCCAAACTGATGAATGAAGGATGAATGCAGCATGTTATCAGAAAATACTGGAGGAAAATTTACACTCATCAGCCCCAGAAGCTGCACATGAGACGTACTTGGACGTTCACACATGACAATGATCCAAAACACAAGGCCAAGTGGACCTGAAGTGAAGGTCCTGGAGTGGCCATCTCAGTCTCCTGACCTCAACATCATCTCAAACCTGCAGTTCATGCAAGACAGAGCAAGAATTTACAGGAACTGGAGGCTTTTTGCCAAGAAGAATGGTCAGTTTTACCATCTGAGAAAATAAAGACCCTCATCCACAACGAGCACAAAAGACTTCAAGCTGTCATTGATGTTAAAGCGGGAAATACACGTGATTAAGAACTGGGGGATGGAAACTTTTGATCAGTTATCATTCATATTCTCTGGGAAAGGGCATGTGGATGATAATTTTCCCAGGTGAGTTACCTAGGTAACGCTCCCCCTCTCTGTCTCGTTCAGGTGGTGCCTGCAGGGTCAGTTCCCAGTCAGGAGAGTGGCAGCTCCAGCCCGGGGGAAAGTGGCGGCGAATCAGGTTCAGAGGGTAAAACTTACCGCTCCAAGGAGCAGCTGATGCTGCGGGCGAACAGCCTGAAAAAAGCCCTGAGGCAGATCATCGAACAGGCCGAAAAAGGTACGAGAACGACTCTTCAATCGCAGCTGAGGGTGGATTTTATTTTACTCACTGACAGGTTTTCACCTTTTATCTCTGCAGTAGTGGACGAGCAGAACCGCCACACGCAGGTCCAGAGGATGTCGTCCTCGTCCTCCATCAAGAGAGAAAACAGTGAAGAGCTGAAGGACGCTGAGCCCCGTGAGTGTTTAGGATTTTAAACTCAAAGTGAAGAACAAGCTCTGGAATTTGGAGGAAGCAACGTTGTGGTGTAATGTTAGCATGCTCTTATTTTGAAGGACACACAGGTTCATAACAGGAAGTTAGTTGGGCATAAAATGGGACGTATTAAAGCTCTGTGAAACATCTGAGGGAATCTTAAACATACAACGCAACAGTTTGAGGATTCTCCTCCTCCTTCTGTTTACTTTGCAGCTCAGAGTTTTTTTGGTCTGTTTTTAGACGTTTGTGTACATTTGTGGTGACACTGCAAAACTTAATTTGTTTCTAAAAATATCTCAGTTTGCAGTTTTTTGGTATTCAGCTGTAAATGAAGCTCGAACCTGACAATTTATGCTCAATTGTCGCAATATAGTCACTTTATACTTCACACAGTTTCAACAACTGAAGTCAGAAAAGATAAAAAAAAATGACTTTTTGTTTTTTTTCAGGTCCAGGAAGTTTAAGTCCTACCTCCCCCATCGTCCTGGAGAAACCAGAAAGTCTCCACACCGTCACTTTCAACGAGGACTCTGTGTACGCACATTGTGAATTATACTCTAAAAATAATCTGCTTTAACTTTGTGATATTTATTTCACTGTCACCTGTCTGCGTTTGTAGGCAATGCTCAGAGAAATGCGTCATGAACAACTACTTTGGCATCGGCCTTGACGCGAAGATTTCCCTCGAGTTCAACAACAAGAGAGACGAGCATCCGAAAAAATGCAGGTACGAAGATTTAGCAGTAAAAACACAATAAAACAGCTTTGTTGAAATCACGTTATCAATGTTGTTGTACATTAAATATGTTATATACATTAATCGAGGTCAGACAGTAGGAAGTACATCGTCTGCATACAAAGAAAGTTGGTAAAAAAATATAAAATTCAACCTCTTGCCAACACTACATCTTCAGTGAAGTCATAAAGGAGGCAAGACTGACATCAAATGTTTACAAAAGGACACAAAAGCAAAAATTTGACACTTCTTTTTGTAGAAAGAAACTCACAAATGCACCAATATGTGAACTTCTATACAGTAACGGCAAAAGAATTCAAATGTATTTGAGTTTCAGAATATCTTCAACGAAATTCCTCAAAATACAAAATACACTTCAATCAAGGTCAGATAGATAGAGATGTACATTGTCTGCGTAAAAAGAAATTTGATTTAAAGCATCAAACCAACATCAAAAAAAGTGCATATCTCACACTTTAATACAATAAAGTATTAAAATCAAAGAAACACAAACACTATGTGACACAAAACTCTTAGTAAAGGTTTGAACTTCATTTTAATTCCACAATATTGGCTTAAAAGTCACTTGTGCATTTTCTTTTTATAGGAAAAAACTTATATACATACACTTTTTTGACTGATTGTTTACGTTTGAAGGCCTAAAACAGAAAGAAATATGTCGTCTGCATGTTTCTCAGTTTCCATAAGACAGTTTTAGTTTTGCTTTTCCGATAATAAAGATGAAACAAATTGACCCAAAATGGAAAAGAGATCTAAATATTCTGTAACAAACACATGGCTATAAAAACAGAACTGAATCTTTTCTGTTGCTCCCCGTCTTCTCCTGCAGTAGTCGCACCAAAAACATGATGTGGTACGGAGTCCTGGGGACGAAAGAGCTGGTCCAGAAAACGTACAAGAACCTGGAGCAGCGGGTTCAGCTGGAGGTCGGGTTCACACCCACAGACAGATTTATGCTCTGTTTTTTAAAGAAGAAGCAGAAACGCTGTGAGCTGTTTCTCTCCTGAGTTTCTCTAAATCCCTCCTCTGTCTCCGTCTCCTCAGTGCGACGGCGTTCCCATGTCGCTGCCGAGTCTGCAGGGCTTGGCCGTGCTCAACATCCCCAGCTACGCAGGCGGCATCAACTTCTGGGGCGGCACGAAGGAGGACAACGTGAGTGTGGACCTGTTCTTTGATGTGAAACTTCACAGCAGCTCCAACAGATCTGAAAATTAAAACCTCCCTCTGGTCTCTGATGTGCAGAACTTTGGCGCTCCGTCTTTCGATGACAAGAAGTTGGAGGTGGTGGCGGTGTTCGGCAGCATGCAGATGGCGATGTCGAGGGTCATCAACCTGCAGCATCATCGTATTGCACAGGTAGACACATCGAACAGATCCAAAATTATGTCTATGAATTTAGAAAGAGGAAAAAAGTAGGCAGTAAAAACACAAATAAAGACAAGAAACAATTAGAGCTGCAAGCAACGATAAACGGGCCCTCGCCTTATTTGAACCTTGCAACCGCAGAAGTCTGTTATCGTAGTTGTGTGAGTTGCAGTTGCTGCATGTGAGAAGGGATGTTTGTTTTAAATGCAACTCACTAACAGGTGGACAGATGTGTTGTGCCTGAGCAGGTTGTCAATGGAGCCATCTCAATAAGAGATGTTGAGAAATGGCACCAACTTGTTGTAACAGTGCATCCTTCAAGCTAATAACATGACGGGAAAATAGAAAAAAAAATTAATAAAAAATAATTATCACTAAAGGTTATCTTTATTACTTTATAGGTGTGTTAATAGGTTGTTGTTGAACGTTTATACGAAAGTTGAAGCAGATTGGACTTTGTATGAAGGACTTGTTATGACTATTTGGAGTTTTTGTAGCTCTTGTTATGATAGTTATGCACAAAAATTTCAGATCTGTAGCTCAAAGTAGCTGCAGTTTTTAGTCATTAGGGGGCGCTAGCGGGTGTTGTCTCACCACAAAAGCATGAGAATGGAAAAATTTTCATATTCCTTTGGGGAAGTAACCAAATTGGTCCAACTTTAATCGTTTAGCGCACATTAATTGGGGTTAAACGCACAGAACGAAAGTAAGTAAGTAAGATAAAATAATTTTTAAGGTTTTAATGATAAGTTGAGGGTCACTTTTATCGTTTTTTTTGTCACAGGTCATGATTATCCACTTTAGGTTGACGTGAACCACATCATTGGTTGTTGTCTGTTTAACAGCTGCTGGTTTCTTCTCTGTTGCTTCTCAGTGTCGACAGGTGAAGATCACCATCCTGGGGGAGGAGGGCGTTCCTGTGCAGGTGGACGGAGAAGCCTGGATCCAACCGCCCGGCATCGTCAAGATCGTCCACAAGAACCGAGCTCAGATGTTGACCAGAGACAGAGTAACGTCCTCATTAAACGTGGTTTCAGATCAATGAATTAACTTCAGCCCTCGTTGTTAACCACCTCTAACTGTTTGTCTTCGTCCCACCAGGCGTTCGAGAGCACCCTGAAGTCGTGGGAGGACAAGAGGAAGATCGACAGCTACCGCGCCTCCAGGCCTCGCCTCAACTCCCAGCAGTCCATGGAGTACCTGACGGAGGAGGAGTGCGCTCAGGTGCAGCAGCTGGGACTGGTGGCCGACACGCTCATCAATAAGTAAGCGCCAATCAACCAGTCAACTTTGATGTATATAGCGCCAAAAATAAGAGATGTTGTCTCCAGACATGTCTCAAAACATCAACAGTTCTAGATCTGCTGATGTTAATCAATTTGACTTTATAAACCAGAAACAAACATCAAGAAAGGATAAGAAGTCTGATGTCATCTAAAGGCCGGATTATGCAAAAGACGCACAAGGTTCACACGAGGGAACTCATGCGTCCACTGGCTTCTATTCCCAAACTGCAGGGGGCAGTGTATCGAAAACACACACCTACCAGAGCACTAGAGTAGAAGAAGTCTGCCTTTGTTTATACTATTTTCAACATTATTCTTTCACCTATTCGTCCTCTCTGTAGAGTGTGACCACAAGGAACAGCCTGATAACTAAAGGCTTGACCTCCCATACTTTTGGGGACTGAACCATATGGACAAAATTTCGTATCTCGATGTTAACACCAGATATCTAGATATCGATTTGATACAATATGACTCTGGGTTTAGTAAAAACGAAGCGTTTTTCAGAAAAATGAAAGCCATCAACATTAACAGAAAGACACCAATAATCCTGTGACTGTCTGAGCTTTAAATGCAGGGTGAGCTGGGAAATCTACATCATTGATATCTTTGATAAAATCAATATTGGGATATTAATCTTGAATTTTCATATCTTGATACTGATACAATTAGGATATATCTGTCAGCCCTAGTAGGCACAGTGAGCACACTGCAAAAACTGAAATCTAAGCAAGTCATTATGTCTTATTTTTAGTCAAATTTGTCTTATTATTCTTGATTTGAGCCACATTTACTAGACCAGGTCATAAAAATGTCTCATTTCAAGTTTTTTAAAGACAAAAATGAGGTGTAAATTGCTTGTAACAAGTCAAACAAAATCTGCCAATGGGATAAGATAAAAGATTCTTGTTTTAAGACATCTTTCTAATTTCAAGAAACTTGATTTTTTTGACTTGTTACGAGCAATTTACACCACATTTTTGTCTTAAAAAAAACTTGAATAAGACATTTTAATGATCTGGTCTGGTGAATGTGGCTCAAATTAAGAACAATAAAACAATTTTTACTACAAATAAGACATAATGACTTGCTTAGATTTCCATTTTTGCAGTGTATTGCACTATTTCTGCAATTAGAGATAAAGTTTTCGATTTAAACTCCAGCTCACTTCTTCTTCAGCCTCTAAACTGTTGTCGTATAAACGACTTCTACAGTTATATCGCCATCTTCAGGCCTGACATCATACTACAGCGTTCCTCCTGGTTCCTGAAGCATCCTAATAGACTTGTTAGAGCAGCCTGATAAAAGAGAGTTTACAAACGGTTCAAAAGAAATGCCTTTACACCTGGAAGGGGAAGAAACATGCATGCATCTTGAGGCGTCTTGAGCTTTAATAAGCTCTCTCTGAAGTCTCTGATTCCTCCTTTTTCTCTCCAGGATCCGAGAAGCAGCCAAGACCCACAAGCTGGTGGAGCAGGAGCTGGCTCACGCCGTCAACGCCACCGCGCTGGTTCTCACCGAGGCCAAACTGTCCAGTCCCGAGGTGAGACGCACATATGGCTCGTTTGGTTTCATTCAACTCACTCTGGGTCCTCGTTTAGAAACGCATCAAATATTTTACTCTGATATTCACCCAGAGGGTTCAAATTTAAATTTTAGTTGCAGATTATGACTGTTATATGACATCTCGTCTGTGTGATGCTGTTTTCAGTTCCTGAGTCGCAGCACGGCGGTGGAAATCGTCAACAGCAGCAAAGTCCTGCAGGCTGAGACCAGGATGCTCCTGGATGGAAAATTACTGGTACGATTCTTGGATTTCACTCGTTCTTCTCTCTGCTCTTTCCTTTTGTTCCCTCCTCGTTTCTCTGCCGAAGCCTTTTCACGCCGCGCTGTCTCACATTTCAGGTTTTCGCTGCCTCCTTTTGTCCTTTTCTGTTTGCTGTAGCTTTGTTTACCTGCAGTAGTTTATTCACTGAGGATCTTTGTGCAGAAAAAGAGCAAATAAAAGAACGACTGTCCTGCAGAACACAACGCGACGTGTTTACATCTCTGTTCAGACTCATTCTTAAAACATTCTGAAGTTTTTTTACAGACTTTGTTGGTGATTTTTCTTCCTTAACTCTGCTTCAGTGAGAGAGATCAGACTAAACAGATCTGACAGAGATAAACGAGCCACAAACAGAAGATATTTACATAATATTCTCATTAGCTTCAGTCTGTTTTGATTTAACTAAGCTGTACGTTTTTTTGATTTTCAGACGTACAGATGGTGGATGTTTTCAGAAAATCTCTTCCTTTTTAGTGTGTATTTAAAATTTATGTTTTCATTCAAAGAATCAGTTAAACTCAGAGTTTGAGGCATTTTTATTCTTTTTTTTCTCCCTGGTTTCAGAACAGAAACAGATGTCAAATCTGGTCGTTCTGTTGTTTGCACTGTTAATCCTGCTGTTTTATATATTCGTTCTCTATTGCACTTTAGTTTTGTTATTTTAATTCAGCTCTTTCGCAGTTATCAAAACTGTTTTAAATAAATATATAATGTAAGACACAAAAAACAAGAGCAGGTGTCTGATTAGATAGTACAGATGATCATAAGAGAACTGAGTGAAAATTGAAGATTGAATAAACGCACAAAAACAATCAAAAGAATTCAAAACTTTTTACCATGTGATCCCAGAGGCGACAGAACTCTTGGGCTGGTTTTGAAGACAAAGAGTGAAAACAGAAAACAAGTATTGGTTAAGAGAAATCCTAAAAAGATGGAGTATAATTCCCCTGCGTTATTATTCTGTCTTATTCACAGTCGGAGTGTGCGGAGGAAGAGGAGCTGCGCTCGACTCTGAACAGCCTCAGCGCTGAGCTCCACAAACTGGACGACATCCACTGGATCTGTCCGCTGATGCAGTGTTCAGAGGAGGTGAGACCTGTCGCTTCATCTCAGACACAAATATGTAACAGATACGTGAAGTTTCAAACAGCTTTAAACTGTTGTTTCTCCTCCAGGACTCTGTGCGCGGCAGCAGCAAGAGCAGCAGCAGCATGAAGCTGAAGATCATCCCCAAAGTGAAGAAGGAGAGAGAGAAGCTGCACAAGCAGAAGTCAAACAGCTCTCTATCAGGTCAGAGACTCAGAGTCAAAGAAAACCAAAACTAGACAAGATATTTATTCTTCAAACTGATCAACTCTGTCATTTCTCTTCCTAAAAAGCTGGGACAGCTTCATGTTTCCTCTGTGTTTCATCATCTTTCCTTTAACAACATTCGTTCAGTGTTTGTGAACTGAGGAAACTAATTGTTGAAGCTTTGGAGCTGGAATTCTTTCACATTCTTGTTGATGAACAACTTCAGTTGATCAACAGTCCGCCAACATGTTCTTCATAATGTTCCACACATTTTCAATCTGGACTGCAGGCAGGTCAGTCTATTAGCTGCACTCTTCTACTACAGAGCCACGCTGTTGTAACAGGAGCAGAATGTGTCTTGGTTTCATTGTCTTGCTGAAATAATCAGGGACGTCCCTGAAAAAGACAAAGTGTCTTGGATGGCAGCAGATGTTGCTCCAAAACCTGTTTGTACCTTTCAGCATTGATGCTGCCTTCACAGATACTGGGACAGTTACCCATGATGCCATGGGCACTAACACACCCCCATACCATCACAGATGCTGCTTTTGAACTTCCGAAAACAATCCTGATTGTCCTTTTCCTCTTTGGCCCGGAGGACACCACGTCCATGATTTCCAAAAAGAGTTCTGCGGCGTTTGTGTGTGTTGTTGATGTCTGACTTTGTCTTTGCATGGTAGAGTTTGAACTGTCACTTGTAGATGTAGTGATGAACTGTGTTAACTGACAATGGTTTTCTGAAGTGTTCCTGAGCCCACGTGCTAATATCCTTTACACAATGATGTGGGTTTTTAATGCGGCGCCGCCTGAGGGGTCAAAGGTCACGGCCATTCAATGTTGGTTTTGGGCCTTGCTGCTTACGTGCAGAGATTTCTCCAGATTTTCTGAATCTTTTGATGATATTATGGACTGTAGATGATGAAATCCATCAATTCCTGCAGTTGAGAAACATTGTTCTTAAACTGTTGGACTGTTTGCTCTCGCAGTTGTTGACAAAGTGGTGAACCTGGCTCCAAGATTTTTAGGAACCTGTTGCAGCATAAAGTTTGTCAGTTTGAACAATCAATATCTTGTCTTTGTGGTGGATTCAACTGAATTAAAGTTAAACAGGTTTTGCAGATCATTGTTTTCTGCTTTTATTTACATTTACGCTGTCGTCTCTGTCTCTCTGTCCTACAGGAACCTGGGATGTGAAAGGTGGCGCCGCTGAGGCAGATTCTCTCGGTAACTGAAGTTAAACTCGAGGCGCTTTCATCACCGCCCCCTTTGTTTCCAAACTGGAACGTGAAGCTGATCATTAAAGCAAACAGCCTGAGCGGCGCAAGGTAGAAACCATGTTCCCAACTTTTCCTCCTGGTTTGAAGTCTCGGACGAAGGCGTCGTTCCTTTATTTCATTCGTTTTTGAAGGGGGGGCGTGGCTTCGCATCGCTTCACCGTTAGCGTTCTGCTCTTGGTTCCGTTTACCTGCTTGGATGCAGCAAATCGACGAAGCAAAAGAAGGCACGGAAGAAAAACGGTTCTTCCATTTTTTGTTTGTTTCTCTGACGAAGAAATGTGTTTACGTGGTGCTCTCTCTCTGCATGCGGAGTGCAAACGTCTTATTTTATATCTACGATAAGTTGTCGCAATCTTTTCTCTTTTTTCGCTTTAAATCCTTTACTTCTTAACTTTCAGCCTTCAGACTTTGATTTTTTTTTTTTTTCAGAGAGTATTTATTTCTTGTTGCTACTGCCATGAGAACTCAAACAGCAACAAGTCAAGAACAAACTGAAGCATCTCGACGTTTTCGTCTCCTCAACTGGGAAATATCGTAAATGTTGCAAAAACTATTCTGAGGAATGTACCTGTGTGGACTTGTTTTATTTACCTGTGAATACTGATGATGTTAAGATTTCACAAAGGTTCTATTGTTGTGGTTCTAAAGTGGTTCTTAAATAGGATGTTGTTGTTCTATCTGAGGCTATGCAGCCGCACTGCAAAAAAAAAAAAAAAAAAAAAAGAGTCGTTTTATCTGGATTTAACGCACGGTACGAACTTTATGTCGGAGTCTGTAACTAAACCAGCTCTTACGTATTTAAAGAGGCGTTTTTGAGGTTTTGTCCCAGATGAAACGACTCAAGAAGTGTGATTTTTTTTGCAGTGTAAGGTGAAGGTGTTTACAGAAGGAGGAAGCATTAAAACATTACAGCTACTCAGTATATTATTCCTTCTTTGCCATACTGCTGATTGTATTTGTACCATAGGAATAAGAGTCAGTGGATATTTGAGTTTGCCTTGTCTGTGGTTAAGAGCTATTCTAATTATGATATGATTATTATTGCAAAAATATATCTATTTTTTTGTATATCTTATTTTCCAAATGCTGATGGGCTTTGCTGCTTCCCCCTTTGACGAACTCCTTGGCCACTGTGCGTATAATCGAAGCCAGTTAACGCTGTTCTGTGTGTCCCTGCATGCAAACGTTAGCGCTACTTCGCCTCACAGCGACGCAAAACTCACGTCAGGATCATCCATCATAGCTTCGAGTCAAACTTTGAACGAATGTATCGATGCAAACTCAGCGACGGCGGCTCAAACACAAACTTTGGGAAACATTTCATACATGTTTTGCTTCATGTAGCTATTGGGAAATCTGCAAAAGTTTACGATTTCTAGAAGTTCTGAAAGAAAACACAGATACAAAGGTTGTAAAATGCCTTCAAAAATAAAAGAAAACTGCATTTTTAATCCATTATTGTCAAATATAAACACAAACAGGTTAGATCTGCGCTTAAAACCAACAAGGAGTAATTCTGTAAACACAGCAGGATTATTTTAGTAATCGATTACTTTAACGATTCCTTTTACAATTAATCGATAATTCAGAAAAAATGTAGGTGGCTGAAATTCACCAACCACCAAAAAATCCAACAAAAATGCTGAACACCACATTTCGAAACTCTTGCATTTCCTTGCAGAAAACGCTGATGCTCAGCATTTCAGCATAAAGTAAAAACAAAGGTGACGATTATGAAAATCATTGATTGATTTCTATCTAATTCTCAGATAAATTAAGTACCTGTTTGTTTAATGGGGGACATTTCCTTTCAGCAAATGCTGGATGTTGAAATGCTGAGCACCGCATTTTGTTGTGAAGAAATGTCAAAACTAAACATATTAGTTTTTATAATTAATCCTTGCATATTTTTAGCCTCAGTTAGCATGTTGGCTGTAACTTCTTGCCAGAACATGTTAAAAAAAAAAATTGAGTTTAAAATGTGCTTTTATTTATTTGTTTTTTTTCCATTCCAAAGCCATGTTGATGAATTAAGATTGAATACAAGTTGAAAACAAGCTAAAGTGTTTGCTCACTAAAGAATTCGCCTAAAATACGTCATGCGAAGTTGATTTGTTGTGATGAAACGTTGAAGCTAAAAGTTTTAGTTTTCGCAATTAATCATAACAGATTTTTAGCCTTGGCTAGTGTTTTGGCTATAACTTCAGGCTAAAAAAAAACGTATGAGGTTTAATTTTTTTTATTTTTTGTCATTTTTTTGGTCACGTTCAAGGTAAACTCTAGTTTCTCGTTACTCAAACTAACTGCCTGCTCGTCCTGACGTCCTGATTTCGAAACTAAAAGTTCTAGTTTTTATGATTAATCAATACAGATTTTTAGTCCTAGCTAGCATGTTAGCTGTGGTACTTCTTGCCTACATGTAAAAACTGAAAAAGGTTTATTTCTTTTTTTTTTTTTTTTTCGGTCACGTTCAGGTTAAACTCTAGTTTCTCGTTACTCAAACTAACCACCCGCTCGTCCTGACGTCCTGATATTGGAACTAAAAATTCTAGTTTTCACAATTGATCATTACAGATTTTTAGCCTTTGCTAGCGTGTTAGCTGTTACTTCTTGCCTACACGTACAAAACTAAAGAAGTTTAAATTCTCTTTTTTGAGGGGGTTTTTTTTTTGTTTTTCTGTTTTTTTTTTTTTTTTTTGGCCACATTCAGGTTAAACTCTCATTTCTCGTTACTCAAACTAACCGCGCTCATCTTGACATCCTGATATCGGAACTAAAAATTCTAGTTTTACAATTGATCATTACAGTTTTTTAAGCCTTGGCTAGTGTGTTAGCTGTAACTTCTCGCCTACATGTAAAAAATTAAAAAATTTCCGGGTTTTTTTTTGTTTTTTTGGGTTTTTTTTTTTCATTTCTTTGGTCACGTTCTCGTTCCTCTAACTAATCGCCTGCTCGTCCTAAAGTCAAAACTAAAAATTCTAGTTTTTACAAATAATCATTACAGATTTTTAGCCTTTGCTAGCGTGTTAGCTGTGGTACTTCTTGCCTACACGTACAAAACTAAAGAAGTTTAAATTCTCTTTTTGGGGGGGGTTCTTTTTGTTTTTCTGGGGGTTTTTTTGGCTTTTTTCTGTTTTGGCCACGTTCAGGTTGAACTCTACTCCCTCGTTCCTCAAACTAACCGCGTGCCCGTCCTGACGTCCTGATATCGGAACTAAAAATTCTAGTTTTTACAATTGATCATTACAGTTTTTTAAGCCTTGGCTAGCGTGTTAGCTGTAACTTCTCGCCTACATGTGAAATATTAAAAAAGTGTAATTTTCTGGGTTTTTTTTTTTTTTTTGGTTTGGTTTTTTTTATCACTTCTTTGGAAACGTTTAGGTTAAACTCTAGTTTCTCGTTCCTCAAACCTACCGCCCGCTCGTCCTAAAGTCAAAACTAAAAATTCTAGTTTTTACAATCAATCATTACAGATTTTTACCCTTTGCTAGTGTGTTCCTCAAACTAACCGAGCGCTCGTCCTGACGTCCTGATATCAAAACTAAACTTTCTAGTTTTCACAATTGATCATTAAAGTTTTATTAGCCTTGGCTAGCGTGTTAGCTGTAACTTCTTGCCTACATGTAAAAACTGAAAAAGGTTTAATTCTGCTCTTTTTAATTTTTTTTTTTTCTTTTTTTTGGTCACGTTCAGGTTAAACTCTAGTTCCTCGTTCCTCAAACTAACCGCGCTCGTCCTGACGTCCTGTGAGGCGCCGTAGATGTTCAGCTCTGGTAGGATCGTGCTCTTGTATCCATAGTGTGCCAGCTTTACACCTTAGAGGCTTTAGTGGTTGTTGTGCCAAGTTTGTACCGAGTTCAGTGGGTTACGAGACATACAAAGAATGTGTGCGAGTGCGTTAGCTTCGAATGTTGTTGTATGTCGTACATTTCAAAGTTTACTGTATCTTGCCTTGCACTTTATGAAAAACGCAAACTTAATGGGGAAAAAAAGACATCGTGTGCATGTGTGCGTGTGTGTGTTTAAGATTTGAGTGTTTTTTAAATTAATTTGATGATAAGAATCTTTTATTTATGATAAATGTATACGGACAAACGTGTGTTGATACGATGTAATATATCTAACCAAACGTTCAAGAATGATGACTATATAAAAGATGTATACACAAATGTTTATTACATCAGTGGTTGTACAATAACTCCCACAGCAGCTTGAGATTTCCCATCTAATGCCAATGTAATTAATGTGATTTAACGTCATTTCACTGCCACAGCGATGTCATTTGAGTGTCTTTCCAATGTAACACAAATTGGTATTTAAATACTGTTGAAAACATATTGAAACTATTCCGACTTTAAGCCAAAGTTCATGGATTTCTCCAATGTTATTACAGACTACTGATGACTTGTTTACACAGAAAGAAGATGTCATATTCAGCCTATGTTTAGCCAATATTTGGGTGAACATGTGTGTATAATTTTTGAAACTTAAACAGTCAAACTTGTGCTTTTCTTGCCATTTGTTGAAAGTGAACGCATGAACGCCATTTAGATTTAAAAAGAAAAATAATATTAATGCCAATGTTGGAAGTTTTTTGTTTTTTTTACTCATAAATTGTCACTTTTAGGATATTTTTTGTGAATTTCTTTGTTTTTTCAAACAGCAGAAATGTTTTTTTTTGACTGAAAAACTCTTCAAAGGAGTTACGTGGAGCTGAAAAAAAGTTTTAAAAAAAGAAAAAAACAACTGAAACTAACAAAAGTATAAGAAACACTCCACCATGTTTGTGCAACAGTGCTTCATCGACAACATTTGTGAACGCACCCTTTGATGCGAAACAGCCTAAATATATCGAGACTGTGTGCGCAATGCTGGAAGCCAGACTTAGGTGTTGCACGACTTCGTACGTCGCGAGGTGTTTTATTGTGTTATTGTGTGCAGTGTGTAACAAAGACTTGGAGATTAAATGAATTATTGAAGTGTGAAAAGTGTGTTTTGGTGTCGTCTTGATTGAGTACGTGTGCTGATTTTCAAACCAATATATAAATTCGTACAACCCCAATTCTGAAAAGTTGGAACATTGTGTAAAACGTAATTTAAAAAATATGATTTGCAAATCCTGTTTAACTTATATTCAACTGAATAAGCAACAAAAACAAGATATTTATTGTTCAAACTGATAAACTTCATTCCAACATCAGAACTAAAGGCAAATAAACAAGAGTTCACATTTTGGGATGTTACGCCGCATTATGTAATAATGTAATAAATTTTCACTTTATTTTTCAATAACGCCGCATTTTGTGATAATAAGGTAAGTTGTTTTTTTTCTAATTATGACATCAGTTTTGGTGGTTTATTACATAATGCACTAAATTCTTACATTTCCTAGAGAAAAAAAGTGCAACACCCGCATTCGTAATAATGAACGCAATATGTAAGAGATTATTACATAACGCGGGAAAATTTATTACATATTGCGTTCGAAGATTTTATTACAAAATGCGGCGTTATTACAAAATAAAGTGAAAATGTATTACATTATTTCATAATTCGATGTAACATGGTTTTTTTTTTTTCAAACGTCCATAAAATCTCGTAAAAAACTAAGGCTAACCCCTTGTCTTTTTTCCAAATTTTGACCAAAAATAAAATGTTGAGTAAACATTACAGGCCTATAAAAAGAGTAAAAAAAACCCACAGCGTTCACATTTTGGTGTGTTTTGATCTTCCAATTAATTGTGTTGGGGGGGGAAAAAAAACTGAGGCTAACCCTTTACTTTTTACAAAATTCCAAAAATAAAATGCTAGAATAGCAAAATTTGAACAGTCCTAGTGCTTATTTAAATACTTTACAACTTTCAAAACATCTTAAAAAAACAAAAAAAACAAAGGCTAACTCCGAGCGTTTTTTTCAAAATTTTGACCCCAAAAAAGAAAATCTGAAAAACACATCTGACACTTACGGAGGCCCTAAAGGGACAAGAAAAGGTGAAAAAAAAATAATAATAATTTCATGTGCACACTTAAAACTTTTACGTGCTCACCTGAAACTTTCACGTGGGTTTTGGGTTTTCTTGTCCCTTAAGGGGCTCCGTAGGGGAACACTCCTAAGGCTTACAAAACTGTAGGGGCTGATAAACAACCAGGGCTCTTATTTGGGGTTTTTTCATACTTATTTGAAATCTTGTAAAAAAAAATTTAAAAAAGAACAGGCAAGAAAAAAACCCCAAGGCTAACCCCTTTGGTTTTTTCCATATTTTGACCAAAATTAAAATGCTGAAAAATCACAACTGGCACACTCTTTTTGCCTGTATAAGACACACTGAGAGCCCAAAAAACCCCATCAGGGCTCATTATTTGGTGATTTTAAACCTTTCAAAAAATTGTTTTGAAAAAAAAAAACAAAGGCTAACCCTTTAGGTTTTTTCCAAATTTTGACAAAAATATATATATATACTGGAAAAATGCAACAGGAATAGCACAAGTGCTTATATAAACACAACCAAGTGCTTATATAAACCATTAGGGTTCAAATTTTTGGTGATTTTTAATCATTCATTGCACTCTTGAAAAAGAAAAATCTAAGGTTTTTCGTTTTTTTTCCCAAATTTTGACCAAACTAACAATCCTGAAAAAATGGGAACATTTCCGGCGCCTTAACAAAGAAACCCTGTTTTTCAAACTTACATCAAATCTTGTTAAAGAAAAAAAAACCAAGGCTAACCCCTTATGTTTTTTTTGTTTTCAAATTTGAACCAAACTTAAAATGCTGAATGTTTAATCCTTTAAGAATCTCTAAACTGCTTCATGGTATGTTGGAGTTGCGGGCCTCAAACACCAAGGTCTCCAAAGGGCTGGCCAATCAGAGGGAAAGAGGGTTTGTAAAATAAAATAAATAATTTATCAAGCATTTAATCTTGAAAATAGTGGATTTTAAAGGTACAGGAGCACGATAAAGGACTGAAATGTCTTGTAACTGCACCCTGATTCAGTGACTGCAGGTATAAATCAATCCAGCAGCTCTTTATTTAATCACGCTGAAGTGTTAGGACTTAAACCTCAGTCTGCGGTCGTCAGAACTGAACCTGCTCGTTCAGAACAATTACGCCCACGCGCCGCACGTATCAATCTCTCTCCGCCTGTAGTAAAGCCGGTCAGTGAGTAACACGGTGTAGGTGTTTGAGAGGCTTCATTTTCATAAAAACAATGTGTGGAAATACAATTTTCAGCATGATTCATGAGCTAAAGGCAAAATGTTTTGTTTACAAACTGCAGCCTGCAACAGCAGCGAACGCTCAAATGAGTCATTTGGCTTTTTAATGAATCATTAATCTTAATCTTTGTGCTGAAATGTGGGAGACGTTTGTTGTATAACCCTTTAAACAATCAGTCGTTTAAATTCTGGACTTATTAAGACAGAGAAACAGATACAAATTAGTCTTTATTCTAGTGTTGGAGATATTTTACATTTTCACGGTTTGTGTTAAATAAAATTGTTAAACTCTTTACTCTAACTCGGGCATGTCGTCGTATTCTTCGCCCTCTTCCTCCCGCCTCTTCTCCTCCAGTTTCTTCCGTTCCTCCTCCGCCTTCCTCCTCTCCTCCGCCGCCCTCTTCATCTCCTCCTCCACCTCCTTCGTTTTTAAATTCACGCTCTCCTTTTCTTTCTTCTTCTGCTCCTCTTGGTCGTCCTGCGGTTTGTTTTTGGGCGGCAGGTCGTAGGCCCACTCCTCGTCCGAGTCGCTGATGTCGTCGTCCTCGATGTCCCAGTGCGCCTCGTGGGACTCGGGGGTTTCCGAGTCTTCCACGGGCTCGGGTTCAGGTTTGTAGTTCGGATCCTCCAGTTTGCCCCAGGCCACCTGGTCGGCTTTACGGAGAACGACCTCCACTTTGGAGGGAACCATGTTCACGGAGCTCTGCTTCACATCCACCACCTGAAGGAAAACACAGATTAAAGAAGAGTTTCCAGGTTAAACACAGAACAACTGTATATAAAAAACAGGAACTTATTCATAAATGTTTGTAAAAATATACACACTAATGTAGAAATTAATATTTGTATATGTGTTTGTATGAACACAACTAAGTCAAGAGGTTATTGAAATATATTTTTTTAAGTTTATGCAGTAAAATACATTTTATGTAATGCTAACATATATATATAAAGAATAAGTCCTATACATTTATATATTCAGACATAAAAACATTACATACTTACATACATGCATGTATACACCCATACTTGTACTCATACTACACAACATTTACACATATAAACGCATACATTTTCACATTTCATGTTTTTATGTATGTGTTTGTCTGTGTCTGTATGTATAGATGTATGTATTTATGTATGTTTGTGTGTATTCATGTATGTATGTGTGTGTGTGCATGTATGTATGTTTGTTTGTATGTATGTATGTGTATGTATGGATGTATGTACGTATGTATGTAGGTACGTATGTATGTATGCAATTATGTGTGTGTATGTATGTATGTATGTATGTATGTATGTATGTTTGTATGTATATATGTATTTTGTATATATTCATGTATGTATTTTTGTATACATTTATGTTTACATGTATGGATGAATGTTTGTTATGTACATTAATATTTATGTAAGTTTGTTTGTATGTACGTGTGTATATATTATTTATTTGTGTATGTATATATATTTGTGTGTATGTATATATGTATGTTTTGTTGTTTTTACAGTTGTTAGAGTTATGAGAGTTTCAAAGATTTTTCACTTTTACACTGAAATGTTTTTTTTTAATGTTTTAAATTGTATGGATTGTTCAATAAATTAATATTTTTATTTGTATGGTTTAATTCATGCTGTATTATACCCATACGCGCAAACATTTAAATATAAAAAAAAACATATATTAACACATTGAAAAATACCCATGGAATCGCATTCGAACATTCAATCCTTATTTTTATACATAAAGACTACAGACATCCATACACACATGGAAAAAATATGTTTATACCTACATATGTACATACAAACATACATTCAGACGTATATAATTAGTGGAAACTCACCCCCCAGAATCTGAAATCTCTCTTGAAAATCTTGTTGTCCTCAAACTGGATTTGACATTTGAGCTGATGAGAAATAGAAAATAAAAGAAGATTAAAATCTTTATTTATAAGTTAACTATATTTTGCTTATGTCGTAGTTTTAGATGCAGTCGTTTAATCTAAAGAGTCAAACTCACCACGGTCCTGTTTGCTTCTATGCTGCTCAAATCTGGATTTGCATTCTTGGCGTAAATAGTTACAACAACGTTATTTCCTGTTTGGTGCCAGTCGTGTCGACACGCCACCTTCTTCTTGTCCTGTAAAAGAAAACATACAAGTCAGACCGCGCATTTTTTGTTTTTAATTTATTCTCTTTAACTTCTAAAAGGTGTGTTTACCTGCTTGGGAACCCAGCGGTGTTTCCCTGTGCTGCAGCCTTTCTGGTCCAGAAAAGCATTAAAATCTATTGTTTTTATGCAGCAGCAGTTCCAGTATTTATATCTATAGGAACAAAAGAACAAACATCACCAAAAATACTCATTTTTTTATATGCATACATACTTTAATAGATGCTTTTAATGGAGAAAAACCTTGAAGAAGACACAGTTGGTTTCACTAATAAGAGACTGATGTTCTAGTTCTCATATTCATGTAGCAGCTGCTGTTTTAATTGAAGCTACAGATTTGTTTTTACTCCCTGATCTTTAATGAATCGTCAGATCTTTTCTCTTTATTTCTGCTTTCATCTTTCTCCTTTCGCTCACACGGCCTTCACTTTGAGTTGTTTGCGTTTCTCCTCTGAGGCAGTTTCCTAATTATGTTTTGCACAAACAGAGATTGGAATTAAAACTCTGCGTTTGTGTCTCACCCCTCGTGGAAAACGGGGGCTCCGGGGTGATGGGTGCAGATTTCTTTGTCCGTCTCTGGGCCCTGAAACATCTGAAAACACAAAAACAACGTTAATAAAACAGTGAAACCGTCACATGATCCTTAAAGTGTGAGAAATTACAGTTTGATGCTCATCTGTGATGTTAGAGGCCAAAAAATGAAAGTGTTTGACTGAAAAACAGCTGAACTGGTTCTGTGTGTTGTTCCCTTGTTTGTCCACTAGATGGAGCCATTAAAAAGCTTAACAGCTCTGAATAACAGGCAAAAAAAACAACCTTAAAGCTCTAAAACAAGTCTGAACAGCTTCTTATCTTCCCATAATAATGTTATAATACAAGTTATTCAAAGAAAAAATAATGTCATATTTGCTTTTAATAATTAAAAAAAATAAACCAACAGTGTAAGACATTATTCCAATTGCAAGAAACTTAATGAGTATATATTTTTTACCCCATTGGCAGATTATTTTGACTCATAGGTTATTCTGACACCACTTTTGTCATTAATTTTTTTGAAATGAGACATTTTTCTGGACATGTCAGTTGAATGTGGCTCATATCACTAATACTAAAACCGACGTCTCTAAACTTAAAGCAACTATTTTTATTTTAACACTTGTACATTCAGCTGACATCGACTTAATTTTGTACATAATTTATCTTTTTTTTAATTAATTGTGGATAAAAATGTGGTTTAAATTTTTGTGTAAAAGTTTTCCCAATTCTATTCCATTTTTATATGTATTTCTTTTGTTCCATTTCTTTTTAAATCAAATTATTTTTGTAAATATGCATTGTTAATTTTTTGTTTTCTGAAAATGTAATTGTTGTGTTAATATATATCACCCAATTCTGCTTTTTTTTTAATAATTAATTCTTTTCTGTTAATATGTTTCCCAATTACTTTTTTAAATTGTTTTTTTTTTTTTTTTTTTTTTTTTTTTTTTTTTTTTTTTTTTTTTTTTTTTTTTTCTATATATCTCACAATTCTTTTATATCTTAAAAAAAAAAAATTAAGTTAATTTATATCTACAATTTTCATTTCTTTTTTTTATATTGAGTGTGTATCTGTTTCATATTGTTCTACTGACTCTAACAGCTGCTGTTTTTATGATTTCCTAGTTTGGGATTAATAAAATATTTCTATTCTTTTCTGTATTATTCTAATAAGATAGTTTTTTTCTTGATTACAGCTCAGTTTTTGCAGTGTAAAAAAAATGTAATGCCACTTACTGTTTTACATCCTGAGTTTTTGCAACGGGTCCCGATGACTATCCCACTTTCTGTTGGACAAAAAAGAGACAAAAGCTGAAAAACTTTTCAGTCTAAATTCTCTGGATAAGCCCAGTTTGTCTAAAATTGATTACACAGTGAAATATTCTTTGGAAAAACTCCAAATATAATTATAAACATTGATGCTTTCTGGGGGTTTTTTCTTGCTAAAACTCTCGTTGAAGTATTTAAGAATACAAAAAAGTTTCTTCTTGCTGTGACATTGGTTTTTGTTTTGTTCGTATAAAGACTAAGACATTTTGAAAACCTGAATATTTCCTGATAAATTCTGGGAAAATTACTGAAAACTCCTTGCACAACTTTTAAGGAAACGTTCAGAGAACATCTCCTCAAATTGTGCCCTAAGTTCCTGAGAAGAGTTGAGATAATGTTCACAAAAGTCTACGTATAATTCTTTGGGGAAATTTCCTGAAAACTTTAATGAAATTTGTTGAGAATATCTGGGAAAAACTGTCAAAAATTTCTACAGAAGTTTTGTTAACTAGTCATGTGAGCTTCCTAAAGTTTACCAAATTGATGTTTTTGATGTGTTCAGGGACAAGAAAAACGTAGGAAAGAAGACCACACCGACCTTGCTTCTCTATCTCAGCTTTCTTAGTGATGTTGAGTTTCTCCAAAGCCTGAGTCAGAGACGCCGACACTTTGACGGGGAGTTTGGTCTTTGCCTCGTCTGAGCTGAACACAGAAAACAAACCCAAGTTATTAATCTGTAAAAACATCTCTCTCTCTTTTTCTGCCTTTGCTGACTCAAACACTCACCTGGGTCTCTCTTTCTGAAGCGTCTCAGCAGATTTGGGTCCCTGGTAGATGATTTCAGGGCCGTTTGCCTGTTTGGCGTCCGTTTTATCCGACGTCACCTCCGGACGCATCGGCTCCTGAGGCTTCACGTCACTGTGACGACCTCGAGTGCATCCCTGAGACCAAAACACAGAGGTTACACCAACGTAAACAAAAACAGTAGCTGCACTCTTCTACTACGGAGCCACGCTGTTTTAACAGGAGCAGAATGTGTCTTGGTTTCATTGTCTTGCTGAAATAATCAGGGACGTCCCTGAAAAAGACAAAGTGTCTTGGATGGCAGCAGATGTTGCTCCAAAACCTGTTTGTACCTTTCAGCATTAATGCTGCCTTCACAGATACTGGGACAGTTACCCATGATGCCATGGGCACAAACACACCCCCATACCATCACTGATGCTGCTTTTGAACTTTGCGCTGAGAACAATCTGGATTGTCCTTTTCCTCTTTGGCCCTGAGGACACCACGTCCATGATTTCCAAAAAGAGTTTGAAGCGTTTGTGTGTGTTGTTGATGTCTGACAAACAGAAACGTACCATCTCAAACTTGACAGTGAACATCTACATCACTACTTGACACAATTGACTGTTACCAAAAGACTTCACAAGGACTCGGGTGCACGATTATAGGAAATGTGTATGATGTGGGTTTTTAATGCAGCGCCGCCTGAGGGGTCAAAGGTCACGGCCATTCAATGTTGGTTTTGGGCCTTGCTGCTTACTTGCAGAGATTTCTCCAGATTCTCTGAATCTTTTGATGATATTATGGACTGTAGATGATGAAATCCATCAATTCCTGCAGTTGATAAACATTGCTCTTAAACTGTTGGACCGTTTGCTCTCGCAGTTGTTGACAAAGAGGTGAACCTGGCTCCATCTTTGCTTGTGAACATCAAATTCAAAATGAGTGTTTTTTTTAAATAAAACTTATAAATAGATAGAAAAATTGCTGTTACCTTGATGGAGAGAAACTCTGAGAAGTCTGTCGTCCTCTTCTTGCAGCAGGACCAACCCTGAATTAGAAAAAAAACACAATTTATTTTTCAGACAGGTGATAAAAAAGTATTCCTTTGTTGACTTCTTTTCCATTTTTTTTTTACCTTCAGAGCGTCGTGAAAGATGGGGACACCTGGATGGAAGATGCAGGAGTCTGCAGATGAAACACAGAGAAGCTGTTAGTCTGAACGTTGACTATCAGAGTCAGCGGGGGGGGGGGACCAGCTGTTCTGGGGGGGGCGGGGTCACAGAGTCCCTAAAAGGCAGCTGGTTTCCAGGAAGACACATGGCCTGGTGCACATGCTAAGCTAAGCTAACTCAAACTAACAGCAAAACCATGTGCGAAAATGTTTTCGAAACACTGATGAAATTTGGTACCAAAAATGCTCCTACAAAATAAAAGCGCACATACTCTGAACATGGCACCAAAACTGGGCCGAAAAGCTTCCTTTTTGGGAAAGTTTGAATAAATATTCTTTTTTATCAAGTTGTTGGAAAGAATATTCCAGATTTCAGTTTGTATGTGGTGTATTTTTGAAAAGTTACAGGCTGCATAAATCTTTAAAAACAGAAGCAGAAAAGTTTGAAAATTCAACTTTGTTCAACTTATTGGATTTCTAAACTTAAAAATGAAGCTTCAAGTTTATTTTTTACTAACTGTAACTGAATTTACATGACCTCAGAGATCAAAACACCAACACTCAAAGCCAACTCTGACTCAATATTTGACTTTAAATCTCAGATATAAATCAGGATCTCACCGTCCTTGTTCTTGTCAGTGTCATATTTAAGTCCACAGCCTTTGTTGTAGCAGAGCTGAGCCATGTCGGCCTCTCAGTTTCTCTCACTTCTTCTTCTTCTGGACTCTAAAGTTTCTGGTTTTGTTCTTTCAGAGTTTCTCTCCTGGTTTTAAAGCCGAGGTTCAGGCCTCCAGAAGTTTCTGTCGCAGCTTTAGAGAGAGATCCAGAAGCAGAGAGAGAGTCTGTGTGTCTGTGTCTGAATGAAAGATAAAAATAGCCTCTCACCTCCCTCCTCCTCCTCCTCCTCCTCCTCCTTTGCTCAGTTTACAGCTGTCAAAACTTATCTGGCGGTGGGGGGTCGACGTTCCTCCTGCTGAGCGTCGCCTGTCACACCAACAGGCCTGCGGTGACCGTAGAGCAGCGATAACTTCTGGGTGTTTGTGGTTTTATCTCTGGATCCACTTTGGTCACGAGGAGAAAAAGTCTTTTTATACCTGAAAAATATTTATTCTAACACATGGCCTGCTACACAAGCTAAGCTAATCTAACTCAAACAGACAAAAAAAAAAACTCATGAGAACATGATTTTGAAACACTGATAAAATTTGGTACCAAAAATGCTCCTACAAAATAAAAGCGTACATACAACAAACATGGCACTAAAGCGGTTGGTTATGGGTGAAAAAAACTTCAATTGAAAAAAAACAAACTTCTTGAATTCAACATTTATGGTGCTAAGTTGATGCCAAATTCCCAGGTTGTCTTTGGAGAAAAAAACTTGAAGAATTCTTCACTTTAGACCTGATGATTGTACAACTTCTTTCGTACAGTTTTGCTGCCTCATGAAACATGTTTATCTCACATTTTACAACTTTTTTTTTTTCATACAATCACAAACATTACAATTTCTATGTCATACCATTACAACTTTTTCCCCCATAACTTTGGGAATTTATTCATGAAGCTTTAAAACTTTAATTTTTAAGTATTGTATCTTAGTCTTTGTAACATTTGAACACATTGTATCACATTTTATAGGTAACATTATGTTTTTTTTCCCGTAACATTCCCCAAAAACAACTTGTACGTAAAATTATGACTTTTTTCTCGTTGAACAACTGTTGTCTTTCACAACAGTAATTTTATTTTTGTACCATTAAAACATTCTTATGGTTTAATTACATAGTTTATAAAAAGAAAAAATCACTTATTTGAAACACAACATCTTTTACTTGTGACATCACATCTTTTGTATTGTTATTTCCCTTTCTTTTTTTTTTTTTTTTTTTTTTTTTTTTTTTTTTTTTTTTTTTTTTTTTTTTTTTTTTTTTTTTTTTTTTTTTTTTTTTTTTTTATCCATTAAACTGTCACTTCTTTTTTGTAACTTTTTTTTCACATTTGAATTTTTTTTTCTCCCTACCTCTTGTAACAAATTTTTTTCTTATGGTAACATAAAATGTTTTTTCTTTTTCTTTTTTGTTGATATTTTGGTATTGCATACTTTTTTTTTTAATTTTCCACCTATAATTTTTCTGGTAACAACATATTGTTTTTTGCTGTTTAAACTTAAGCTTTGATAAACTTAAAAATTTGGAAAATTATACTTTGAGATTGTAAAAATCGTCTCAATTGTTGCAAGTGTGAAACTAAAGAAACTGCATTAATTCATAAATTATTTTAGATTTCACACTTTTGTTTTTTGTTAAATTTTCTTTTTCTTTTTTTTTTTACGCGTGACTTTGCAAATTCCCAGGTTGTCTTTGGAGACAAAAACTTGAAGAATTCTTCATTTCAGACCTGATGATCGTACAACTTCTTTCGTACAGTTTTGCTGCTTTATGGAACAAGTTTAACTCACATTTTACAACTTTTTTTTCTCGTGCAATCACAAACTTCACTTTTATAGTGTTACAACTTTTCCCCCCATAACTTAGGGAATTCATTCATGAAGCTTTAAAAGTTATATTTGGACGCATTGTTCCTTTGTCTTTGTAACATGTACATTACAACTTCTTCTACATATAATTGTCTTTTTTTCTCCTTTTACAACATAGTACAACTTCTGTCACTTTTATTACTGATTTTCTACTTGCACCAATAAAACATTATTATGGTTTAATTATATAGTTTATGACAAAGTTAGTTTATTTGAAATACAACATCTGTTACTTGTGACATAACATCTTTTTTATTGTTATCTTCCCGTTTTGATTTTTTGTTACCAAAAAAACTGCCACTTCTTTTTTGTAACTTTTTTTTTTGCATTTTTTTCCTCCTTACCTCTTGTAATGATTTTTTTTTTTTTTATGGAAACATCAGATGTTTCTCTTTTTTTTTTCAATATTGCAACTTTTTTTTCCCACCTATCATTTTTTTGGTAATGACATATTGATTTGCTTTTTTTTTAGCTTAAGCTTCGACCAACACTACACTTTTGATTAACTTGAAGACTTGCAAATTTTACTTTTAATTTGTAAAAATTGTTTGCGAACTAAATAAATTTCATGCATTCATGAATTATTTTAGATTTCACACTTTTGTTTTTTGTTAAATTTTCTTTTTCTTTTTCTTTTTTTACGCTTGACTTTGCAACATTTATTCTTACAACACTACAACTCTTTTTTTCTCTTTTATTTAATTACTTTGGTTGTTATAGTACAGAAAAGGGAACATTTGATGATTTGGTGCTGCAGTTCATTTAAGCTGTTCTTTAAGTCAGAGGAAAAAAATTCCAACACTGAAAATATTCATTAAAATACAAAAGCAATCCTTTTTTACCGTCCCAAACCTTCACAGCCTTAAATAAAAACTTTTGCAGGAGTCAGAGAATGTTTCCATAATGTGGTTAAGTCAAAATTAAAATACTTACACATTTACCGTACACAGTAATTAGTTTAGCATCCCATTTTCCATTTACTGGTGGGAAAACTTTATCAAACATACAATCATTCCCGGAGCCTAATGACTGTTTTTATGTCATTTTCTCGTTGTATACGTTCGTCTGCACCTGTTCAGACACGTTGACCTGAAGCTTTAGTTCAGTTTTCTTCAAAGCTGTTTTTCCCTCCAAACGCCCGCTGAGCTCTGAATAATGAAAGTGTTTGTGTTCATTTGTTTCACCATCACATCAGAAATCTCTCACGGTCACCGCACGCTGATGTATCTGAATTTTATCTCAGGGTTTTTTTTTTTTCTTTTTTATTTTGACTAAACAGCCCTCGGTGGGAAATCTATCACTCAAATTGCACCTTGACTGACAAACAGCAGCGTTTTGTCTTGTGTGAATAATTCATGGTTGAACCACCTGCAGACGCAGCTCGGTAATTTGTCTCCGTGTGTCAGGATGAAAGATATATTGGAAGAAAAACTCAATATATTACAACAACCTCCTCTACACACTTCATAATTCACCTTCCTGCCTTAAAAACACTGAAAAAGCATCTGCTCACCACAGGTAAAGAGAGAAAAAGACATTAAAAGTGTCGAGTTTGTGGAAATATGGAGGCTAATTCTAATCAAACTCATTTTCAGGAAGTTTTATATCTGTTCAGTAATTTAGAAAAGAAGTGTGTAAAGATTATTTTGAGATTATTTAAGATAAAATTCAAACAGACTCTGTCCAAACTGCTATATTCAAACTGTTAACTTCACCTCCCAGAAGGAACCAATCACAGCTAAAACTTTTTAGGTAAATTAAACCATTAAATGTCAAAAACTATAATACACAGTGAAAGAGATTTAAGAGACTGTTTATAGTTTTACATTTATGGAAAAGAAAACATGAAGAAAATTAGTGTTGTGTTTATGGAAACAAGCAAGCTAAAAACAAACTGGGACTTTGTGTTTTAGCCTTTAGCTCCTATTTTAGCCTTTAGCTCATGTTTAAGCCTTTAGCTCCTGTTTTAGCCATTAGCTCCTGTTTTTAAACTTTGGCTCCTGTTTTAGCATTTAGCTCCTGTTTTAGCCATTAGCTCCTGTTTTAGCCTTTAGCTCCTATTTTAGCCTATAGCACCTGTTTTAGCCTTTAGCTCCTGTTTTGGCCTTTATCTCATGTTTAAGCCTTTAGCTCCGGTTTTAGCCTTTAGCTCCGGTTTTGGCCTTTATCTCATGTTTTAGCCTTTAGCTCCGGTTTTAGCCTTTAGCTCCTGTTTTCGCCTTTAGCCCATATTTTGGCTTTCAGCTCGTGTTATATACTCTAGCTACTCCTTTAGCCTTTGGTTTGTTTTAGCGTCCAGCTTGTGTTTGGCTCGTGTTTCAGCCTTCAGCCCCTGTCTCATGTTTTCACTTTAGCTTGTCTTTAAGCCTTTAGCTCCTGTTTTAACGTCTAGCTTGTGTTTCAGCTTTAGCTCATGTTTTAGCCTTTAGCTAGTCTTTAAGCCTTTAGCTCCTGTTTTAGCATCTAGCTTGTGTTTAAGCATCTAGTTTGTGTTTTGGCTTATGTTTTAAGCTTTTAGCTCATGTTTTAGCCTCTAGCTTGTGTTTAAGCTTTAGCTCATATTTTAGCCTCTAGCTTGTGTTTAAGCTTTAGCTCATGTTTTAGCCTCTAGCTTGTGTTTAAGCTTTAGCTCATGTTTTAGCCTCTAGCTTGTGTTTAAGCCTTTAGCTCATGTTTTTAGCCTTTAGCTCTTGTTTTAGCATTTAGCTTGTGTTTTCGCCTTTAGCCCATATTTTGGCTTTCAGCTCGTGTAATATACTCTAGCTACTCCTTTAGCCTTTGGTTTGTGTTTTAGCATTTAGCTTGTGTTTTGGCTCGTGTTTCAGCCTTCAGCCCCGTTTTTGTGTTTTCGCTTTAGCTAGTCTTTAAGCCTTTAGCTCCTGTTTTAGCATCTAGCCACTGTCTCGTGTTTTAGCCTTTAGCTCATGTTTTAGCATCTAGCTTGTGTTTAAGCGTCTAGTTCGTGTTTTAGCTCATGTTTTAAGCTTTTAGCTCATGTTTTAGCCTTTAGCTTATTTCTTATCATTCAGGCCCCGTTAACACGAGAACAGTTCATAGCGTTTTACCCTAAAACGACCTTAAAGCTGTGGAAAAATTTACGCTCACAAGAAAACAATGAGGGACTTAAAAGTCACCTGAGGATTAAAGAGGGGGAAACATTTTCTGACAGGTGCATTGTCAAGGGCTGAAGTAATTTGTATCCCCCTTTAACTTTTACTGTCTTTGCTGAAATTGTATCCCCCCGCTTTAATCCCCAAGTGACCACTTGGGGATTAAAGAGGGGTGATACATTCAATAAATTCAATCAATTAGTTTAAAGGTTTATTTCTGGTAAGAATATTGACTTTTAAAGATTTCAAACCTCTGCAAAGATTTTTCTACAGTGTGTTAAAAGTTGTTTGGATCTGAAGTCGACACTTTTCCTCAGGGATAATCAACAACTTCAGAATTGTCAGTCACAGCTTAATTCAGGAAGAATAAAATAACTAAACCGTGAACATATTTTGCTGTTTAAACTCTGGATCTGTGGTTGTAGAGACACAGCAGTCAGAAAAAACAGATCCTCGACGCCCGCGGCGCCTCAATTAAAAACCAAGAGACGCGCCGTTTGACGTTTAAAGACCTTCAAATTCTCTCTTTAAATAGATTCTCAAGGTTTTCAAACTCTGACAGCTTTGAAATGTGAGCGAAATGCGAGTGAAAATCAAAGACAGACGCCGGCGTAGGAATGGAAAATGACTTTTTATTTCTTCCAAAAAAAAAAAAAAAAAGAGAGAAAACAGATCCCTAGAATAAACAAATATACTGCTGTAAAATAAAAGCCTGTGATTCGTTTTGTCAACTGTAACATTTGTTTGCCTTTCCATGCTCGATACAATCCATATATTTCTGCTTTTTAAATAAATAGAAAATAAAATGTACAAAGAGAAAATCAGGGGAGGAGACAGATTAAAAGGTGGACTCATTTGGCATCATTGAGAAGTCATGGCTGATGTTCAGGGAGGTTTGCAGCCCTCCAAATCCGCCGTCCCCGCTGAGAAATTATCTATATACTGCTGTAAGAACGCTAATATCTTCCAGAAAAATAAAGAGTAAATGCAAAATAACGCAGTTGCATGTTATGAGTATGTCTTTAAGCTCTGTGTGAGGTGTGTGAATGTGTGTGTTTCTCTATATACAGAATAGTGAGGCAGCAATCCGAGGGTTTTTACCAAAAAACACAGATGTAGAAAAAACAGAACGTGCACAAGAGAATCTTTGATTCAACACACACCGAACGAAAACGAGGAGATTTATCCGTCTAACAGCCTCTCTCTCTTTCGCTCCGTTTTTGACCTCTGGTTTCACCGACCCAGCAGGTGGCGCCAAATCTGTGCTGCGAGTAACAAATGTGACATCTTTGGGAGAGGTAAGACAAAAAAAAAAAGAAGTTTGGCGCTACAAACATTTGTGTGATTCAGTCTGTCGTGGACGGCGAATGATCGGTCGAGAGACGTTTTCGTTCCATCGCGCCCGACGGACGTTTTTCAACAACAGGGAGAACAAGAGGAGCGAATTTATCGTCGTCATCACCATCACTGACTGTCATGCGTTTTTTTCGGAGAAAACAGGACGACAAACATCGACATCGTTACAACCATGCACTCACCAAACCCCCAGAAAGAGAGGGAGACGAGTCTGCTCTCTGAACGTTTGATACACTTGGCCTCAGCAGAGAAAACATTTAATATGACATCAAGATTTATCCGTGTCTCCGCCCAGATTCATGCTACAACAGTGCAGAGAGAAGTGGTAGCAGCTTTTAAAGGTTGCCTGGTCTGATCCAAAAAAA